>JAAGNO010003101.1:33164-48750 GCA_033439905.1 Ceryle rudis | reverse complement strand
TGGAAC
The DNA here is from genome assembly GCA_033439905.1 of Ceryle rudis. Lineage (NCBI taxonomy): Eukaryota > Metazoa > Chordata > Aves > Coraciiformes > Cerylidae > Ceryle > Ceryle rudis. The sequence goes on along the minus strand of JAAGNO010003101.1, from coordinate 48,744 downwards.
AGGCTGCCCAGAGAGGTTGTGGAGTCTCCTTCTCTAGAGATTTGCAAGACCCACCTGGATCTGTTCCTGTGCCCTGGGTGTTCCCGCATTGGCAGGGGGTTTGGACTTGATGATCTCCAGAGGTCCCTTCCAACTCCTACCATTCTATGATTCTATGATTTTCTACTGTCTGTACAGAAAAAAAGAAATATTAGTGACTCAGGATTTTAAATTTATTGTTAAAAGTGTTCTTTGACACTTTGGGGATGTTTAGAACCATTACCTAAGAACTGATAAAAGGGATGATTAAACTTTTAGAGCATGAAAAAGTTATGTTAGTAAGAAACAATTAGCAATTTTTTTTATAACATCAGAAATCATATTAAGATGTAGACACTTTGAGAATTACTAAGACGTAATCAGAAGACATTTAAAACATCAGAAAATAATTGCTGTATAATTAATTTGGGGCGATAGAAATGATTAATGTAGCTCTGTCTGAAGCAATTTGTGAACCTATCGTTCTCTGCAGGTGAAAATCTGTATGGTTAGTCTCGTATATAATGGCAATGCTTTTCAGCTATAAAATTGCCACTCGGTTATCAAAATGTATAAACCTTATTTAGATATCAATTCATGAGGATTTATATGATGTTTAAAAATAAACATTCTCAGCCTTCAGGCCCTTTTCTGTAGTTAAGAACAAACACTTACTTTGAATATCACTGTGATGTAGTCAGTGTTTGTTTATATATGTGTCCAGGTTTGTAAAACTTTGTCTCATGAGTATCTAAGCTGAATCTGAGTGTAAATACTAATAAGGTGCAACAGCATACTATTGTATTACTTTGTCATAATTTGTATCTTTAAATTGTATTTTAAAGTAAGAGTTGACCTAATATTGAGATAAAAAGTAAGAAAAAAGCAGTTCTAGGTCACAGAAGCCCACTGGAGAGGGTGGAAATCATAATAGGTACCTGCAATACATATTTTTAAAAAATTAAATTACTCTGTTCATTTGGGGTTCTCAAATGTATGAATTTTCTTTTTACATTGTATTAAAAGGATTATGTGAATATAAAGAATGAAGAGGTCACTTTGATCAGACCTCTATGAAATAATTTCTTTCTTCAAGGAAAGAACACTGAATATCAAATCTAATATTGCCTGCTGTGATAATATTTTTTAAATATATGTATTTACAGTGTTTGAAATTAAGGCAATCTGCTGATTACTGTATTGTATGGCAATGCCCAATAAAGCATTTAATTCTGTTGATACAGGATTATCTCAGAGTTATGATTCTTGTATATAGAAAAAAGTCAGTTTAGTAAAAGTAACTGAACAAAAGATTGTGGTACAGCCTATAAAATTCCCAAATATTTTTATCCCAACTAGAAAGAACAGCAGTTAGATTTCTTGCACTTTATTCTCCTCATACATTAAACTCTCTTTATGGAGAAGAGAATATGCAGATGGATGACTGACAAGAGCTTCTCACCTGGCAGCTCTGTCTGGCCCCACAAAAACTCCTTGGGAAAGTAATCTTAAACAGCTTCTGTTGACCCTCTGCTCCAAGCTGCTGAGGGAGGCCTGTGTGATACATGGAACATTGCTGGTTTTCTTTTTTCAGACACGTTCTTACTACACCAGGTATATTCTAAGTGTGAAAATTTGACATCACATACCTAACTGCATTGGTCCAGTCATAATTTTTAAAACACTTCCTACTCGTGAATGCACCTTTATGAAATATTGTCTGTTCTGCAGACAATTGTTTTAACATGTGGTGTGTCTTGTATACTATTTGAGTTATGAAGTAGTCATATGCCAGAAAATTCATGGCAATTTGTTGGCAGCACCAGAAAAGACACAGATCAAAGGGCTTTGTCTGTCTTTATCTAGGTAAGGTTTCATTTCCTTTTGTGGAGAAGGGGTTTTGTGCATGGGATGGCACATTCCAGGTCTTAATCAAGTTCAGTTTTACAATAATTTGTCTCAGCCAGAGTCAAAGGATATCAATGGTGGAAAACTAGTACTATAATCTGATAGTATTGTCTTTGTGTATATCACATTTCTGAGTATGACTCTTAGTTTTGTTATTTAAAGAAAAAAGAGAGATAGATTTTACTTAATGCATGGAAAAAAAGTATGCTTAATGTCATATTCTCTGTTTAAAACATTCTTCAAAATTCTGTTAAGGATGTCTGTACCACTTTGGTAGTGTAACTGTTTAGTGTTCAAAAGTTATATCTTTACAGGTTACCTAGAAGATTTTATAAAATCTATTTGGAATAACTTTAAAAATGTGTTCAATAGTGTGTCTTGTAAAATATGAAAAGAATCCCCATATTGTCAGATGTTTCTTGAGGATAATATCAAGGCTTTGGGTAGATTTAAGAGATAGGTAGTTAAAGAAAATTTCACTTGGCAGCTGGTTCATGGAAAAAGATTTGTTCTGCTGGGGAAATAAAAGGACTGTGTTAAAACAAAAGCTAATAGGAGAGAAGATGGCCTTTTAGCTTTAAAAGTGGAGGAACTACTTGCAGCAACTTGAAAGAAAGAGTGACATTGTGACCAGTGAATTCAAAAAATCACTAGATTCCTTTTATTGTACATGCATTAAATATCTTTTGGTCTGGGCCACATGTTTGATTATTATTTTTTTTAAAGGGATTTGGGGGTCTTCTTAACATATGTTCCATCATTATAGGAATCTGACACATCTATGAAGTTTATGACAAGTCTTGCCAATGTGAGCTGCTATATAATTGACAAAATGTTGCTAGATAATTGAAAAAGAAAAATCCATTTAACTAACATGTATTACTTGTACAGCATTGTAGATGACACTGTTACATATCCAGCAACAAAAAAAAAAAAAAAAAAAAAAAGGCAGAGCATGTGAAGTAGCATGGCTAGGTTATCTTGGCAGGAATAGGGAGTCAGATGAGTGTGTGTTTCTGCCCCTCATTAGAAAATGCTTCATGCTGTGCGTTATGACACAAAAAAGTCATTACATACAGGTTGGACATTGCTTTTGTGATGGCTTTGCATGATAGTGATGCTGCAAGATTTATGTTGTCAAGTATGTGTGTTTACAGTTGCTGTGTTTTGGATGTAATCTTGAAGACTACCCTGATCTGTAAATCTCTTAAATAAATCTCTTAATTCAGGGTTATGAAAAATATTTGTGCTTGTTGTACATTAGCTGACAACCTTGCAACAAGTGTTCCATAAACACCTGTACAATCACAGGATCCTTAGTTGTGTAACAACTTTTGCATATAAACATTGGTTACCAGTAGTCTTCATTAACGCAATGTTCTTAGTAATGTAGATTTTATTCATTAAACCAACTGCACCTTGAGATCACCCAATTTCTTATGTCAGTGGCCACTTTTCCTCTTTGACTTCCTTGACATCCCACAGCAGCTCTTCATACAGTGATCATCATCCAGTGGAGCATGCTGCTGTAAAGCAAGCCTGCATTTTAAAAATAGACCTGTTAATATACTGTATACTTTTATTTTAAAAGAACAAATGTAAAATTTGGAAAGGAAGTTCAGGGAAAAAAAAAAAAAAAAAAAAAGAGTTATTTTAAAGCAGTTGTTTATTTTCTTATAGTATTTGTGTATCCCCATTTCTCCTGCCCCTAACAAAATACTTTCTATTTGGCATGAGTTCAGCCTGCTCAGAACTGGTACATGAATACAGAACTGCATAGCTAATAGTTTCATTTAGAGGACCACACACAGTTGCTGCACATGTGAGGGAAGCAAGCTGACAGATGTCCACATCCCCTGGCTCTGAGAATAATAATAACCCTCCAACCTAACAGACTGCAAGCAGGAAAGTCTCTCAAAGCACTGTCACCTTTTCCTCCCACTGAGAACCAAGTACATTCCTGCAACTTTTTACAGTAATTTTCCCCAGTCCAGGGATAGAAGTTGCATATCAGAGTGGAATGTAATAAACTACCATAAGAGGAGATTAATTTGTGTCCTTTTATAATATAAAAATACTGTCAGTTTTCTCTACAAAAATAAAACCTTGAATGTCATCTCTGTTTCCTGAGCACTCTTTCACACCAAGAGGAAGACTGATGCATTAGGTGAAGCAGGTGAAGTACATGTTGTCTCTCATCTCCCCTTCTCAGAAGACCAGGCATTTGTTTTGCGCTATATGTACTCTGTGCAGAGATCTCCAGGTTTTCTGAAAAACTCAGATTTCCAGAAGGAAGGGCTCATTTTGGCTCTTCTGGTTGCAGAAACAATACCTGAGTGAAACTCAAAGACCAGAAGGAACATAAAAAAGAATTTTATTGGGGGGGGGGGAAGATGTGTGTGGAATCTCATAGCTATGGCATATTACTTGTATGTTTTAACTGCCTGAAACTGCTGGCACTATCAATTCTGGCAGCCCATTATAAGAAAGAATAGCAAAAGCAGAATTTAAGTATTTGTCTGGATATTTGGAAGAGAGGCAATACATTATTTATGACTAAAAATTCCTAGACTCAAAAGTTAGAAATACTATTGTAAACTGAAAGTTAAGAACATCTAAAAGTTGTGTGCTTTCACCTGAGGTGTTCCTTCAGTTTTTCCCTGACATACCAAATAGATTTTGAAATGTGTGTCACTGCATGAGATACTTGGGAAGAAATGTTTGTATAGAAAGAGCCATGGTCTTTTAATTACAGACTGTTTATACTAATATCACAGCCATCAGCAACTGCATCCATGCAGTGTCAGCAGTAATTAGCACCAAATATATAGGCCCCTGTTCAGGAAGAATTGCTGAATGTATCATTTAACAGCACTGGAAGTGCTCCTTCACTATTCCACACAACAGCATTTTTAGTATAAACTACCGGTGTCTAAAAAGTAGTTGCTGTTTAAGAACAGATCCAGCTTACTCTGCAGGGTGGTAGGATCCAAGTTAGCGGAAGACAGAAGCTGAGAGACATCGGAGCAGTATAATGCAGCACGAGCAGTGACACATCTCATTTGACATGAAAATTTCAGTACCAGTCCCACTGACTTTCATACAGTTATGACCATGGTTGTGCTTGTTAAGGGGATAGACCAGTGTTAAAACACTGATCTGAGTGCTTCAATGGATTTACTTCTGACTTGCAGTGCAGTCTCACTTACTGAAATAGAGGCTTAAATCCTCTCTATTGCAGTATATTACAAGTGTAGTATTACAGGTTACATGGACAAACATAGTTCAGAGATTTACACAAGCCTGTTCTTCAAAAGTGGGTTTTTTTTCCCCTTCTGGACTAAACATATCTCTGCAACATTTATTTACTAGGTTGTTGGTATTGAAATCTGAGTTTTTTCTTAAACCAAAATCCTGTATCTTAATAGCATGCAGACCATAGTCCCCAAAGCACAAGGAGGGTGAATTAATTTTTATTTTGTTTTTAAATAATGGAGCCTTTATGTGTTCTGAAATGAAATCTGCCTTCAGCTGGAGGTTTCTGTCCTTCCCTCAGTCATGGGGTTTTGGGTGCAGAGAGCTCACTGAAAGATGGGTGAAAATTGTAAATAATTAAAAAAAAAAAAAAAAAGAAAAAAGAAAAGAAACCAAAACATACATTCTAAAATCTCCTGCTCCTTGCTGAATTTGTTTTGGCATGCAGAGACACTAATGCACCTGTGGAGAGAATGTTCTCTGTAATGGGTGACATCTGGTTTGAAGACAAAAATGGAATGTCAGTCGACAGTTAAGGGAATGACAGTGGTAAAAGCCAATCATGCTGGCAACTGCAAAGAGGTCTCTCAACAACTGTTTGAAAACATGCGCAGCTTCCTCAGAAAACTGCATATATATCTTAAATATCTGCAATCTGCTTAAAGAAAATGCTTTAAAAACAAACAAACAACCCCCCCCCGAAAAAAACCCTTTTCTTGTTAGAAAGATCTGCCTTAAATTTCTAAGGTGTTTTAGAAACAGTCTTGCAACAAGCTTTTGTTTCCAATAGTGTATAGAACAGCAGTACATTTTTCATACAGGCAAAATCCTGCTGCTTGTATTATTTCTTATTTATACAAAAGTAAGGATAAAATTGTTTGAGATTTCTAATAAGTTTTGAAATTATTTTTGTCCATTCTTTCTAAGTTTAGCCATAGTAAGGCCAAAGAGTTGTTGACCTTTATGTAGCTTACTTAATTTCAGATGGATTACTGGCTGCATGTATGACTAAACACTTGCAACATCCCTTAAAATTAGCTTGTTAATGAGGTTTGAAAGACTTGGTCAGAATTCATAGTTTGACTCAAAATTAAGATACAATGTCAGGTTAATGCTTAACTTCTATGAAAATTGTTGAATTTATTAGCTAGGAATTTCTTAGAAATCATCCCTTCCTTGTACAGAAACAGATACTAATGTTTGAAGACAAAACATCCTCTGTATATATGTACTTAAATGTGTACTTAAATCAAAATATTATACAAAGGAGTGAGAAAATAAAAAGGAAATAGAATTATCTCTGCTTTTAAAGATCCTACATAAAAAGAACAGCTCTTAATTTGCTCTGGTGGTCCTCCTTAATACTCCTCACTGATTCTGAGTTATTTCTGTGTGGGAGTCAATGTGATGCAAATCAGGTGAGAGACTTGTCTGAATCAGGCCGTGACAGGCACATAGTTTTCCAGCAGCTGTCCCAAAAATTTCTACCCTCCCAGCTGTTTGTACCCACCCCTACACTGAAGACAGGTCACAAGGAGCAGGTGGGGGCCAAAGCAACTCTAGCTGAGGTAGCCAGACTGAGGTGGAACATCTGCCCACACCTTCATTGTACAGTCGATCAATATGCTGGAGAGCTCCTCCATAGTGACTATGAGTTTTTGATGCTGCGATGTTAACAATACCTGTTTGTCTTGCAAAAAGAGCAAGAAATTCTCTTTCCAAAAGCAGCGAATTCTCTGTGGTCCTTTGGAAAACTTTTTTTTTTTTTTTTTTTTTTTTTTTTTTTTTTTTTTTTTTGATAGAAATTAGAAAATATGGTAAAGGTATATTCAGCCAAAAGTCACTGTGATTATTGTTCCAACAGGTATTGCTGTATATTTAGCAATGTTACTCTGATTTAGGAAAATAAATATGCTCAAAGACTGGTTGTGGTAATGACAACAGCATTATATGAAGGTGGAAGTGGGCATGAGTTTCTTCCTATCTTCTCTACAGTAACATCAATACATAATTTGTGGAAAGTAGCATATGAAATATTTAACGACATAAGACCCAGTATACCTGTGAAGCATTCACAATTCAAAACTTATTTCAGAACAGAGGTAACATTAAGTACTGGTTATGTTTTTTCAGTGGAGATATGTTTGTGAATAAAATACTTGCAAATATATTTTTCTGCATCTGGAAAGTTATACTTACTCATTCAAGCAGTCCAAAAGTCCTCAAGTGTCTGGACTAGGAGAGGCAAAGAGGGTGCACCTGAGTGATGGCAAATTGAATCATTCAACAGCATTCTGTATTTTGTCCCCTTATGAAGTGAAAAAGTATATGACATAAAATAAGCAGCTACATAAGGCAGATTGTACCTGAAACTATTTATCTATTCATAACCTTTCTAGTAACAGGCAGATTTCTGACAGTAATTTACAGGTTTTGTTCAAGAAGCCTAATCAATATATTATCTCTGTTTCAGTAAGCCTCTGTACAAGCAAACAATGAATAGGCCATTTTGTTTAGTTTACCTAATTTTTTTTTCACTTCCAGGAAACTTAGACCCCAGATATATAAATATACAACTTGACTTTTAAGGTTTAAAAAAAAAAAAAAATTAAGCATCAGAGACTTCCAGTTCTTTAACAACTAATATCAGATATTAATGGTCAAATTTCAGAATATTAATGAGACTCCTAATATCAGTCAGGAAATTAGATATTAATAATGGACCTGAATCTAACCTACTGAAATACTCCAGAGCTTTGGAAGCATTCATATTCTGACCCATTAGGAGAGAAGCAGCTTTTGTCACTGTGCAAACAGTCCAGCTAAGTCACTTATGTACAGAACAGCATGTACGCAGCAGCCTAATCTTTCAAGTATTCCATAAAGTAAACCATTTCTACACCTGAGTCCCACTGACACGGCAAGACAGCTAACTTTCCAGATGTTTTCAGACCAGAGTGTCTCACTGTCTAAGAGGAAACACAAGTGGGAAGGACTGTTTCTGTGCGAAACATAGCCTTGAGAACCACCTAAACTGAGCAGGTAACTAAAACAGTACAATATAAGTGTATGTAACTGTTGGTTTTGTATATGTTGTTAGTCATGGAAAATATTTATAGACTAAAAAATTATGTTCTCCTGAAGGCCTTGTAAATGAGCTTCTGTATCAAACTATTTGAACTGGGAGCTTCTCCATTATTTTCCATCAAGGGCCACAGCCTATTCTCATTTTCATGATAGCATCTCTTTTTATTAGTTTATAAAGACTCCAGTGCATAAAAATCCCAAGAGAGTGATAGCAGACTTGAATTCAGTAGTAGTTATAAAATATATCGGAAGTAACTGTTTCCTCTGATTGCATACATTGCCTTTGGCTTTGGGTATCAAAACAGTCTTAAGAAAACTGTTTTTCCCCAGGCTATATTTTACTTTCACCAGTCTCTAAGCTGGTCATAGCAAGTAGTGTTCTTTCATGTCTTAACAATTTACAGTAAAGGCAATGTTAATTTTCATCTTTTGTTGTTGTTTAAATGATAGACCCCTTAATTCTCCAGAATAAGACTAAGTCTTTTGGGGAAAAGGTGTTTGTTTGAATAGTGCACATGAAGATGGAGAGTGAAGGACTCAATTCAGATCTGAGTGTAATATAGTGCTCTCCTGGGGCTCGTTACTGAAGGTAAATATAGCATGACTATAAGATTTAGCAAAATTGAATTTGCACTTTGACAGAATAAGTTGTGTTTCATACTCTCAAGTGAAGAACTGTCCTGTTACAAAGCACTGATCACTCTTCCCACTCAATTCATAAAAAAACCAAATATCCACTTACCTCTTTATGCTGTATTACATACTGTACCTCCATACCACTCTGATTTAAACTGTATCAAGTTCTGCAATAACCAGAATGTTTCTCTGTGTATCAAAATTATCTGAATAATTCACAGAATTGTGATCCTGAGTCCTTGTGTGAGACCTCTCACATACAGAACATTCAGTGACCGTTTCCTGTTTCTATTGGGATGCTGCTCAGGAATCTCACTTCCTTTTCCTCTCCAAATTACATTTTCCACCTGATCTAGTATGATGGGTTATCTGATAGGAATGGAGTAGAGGGAGCCTTGCAGAATGTGTAAAAAAAAAAAAAAAAAAAAAAATTCTGGGAAATTTAGAAGACAAGCCCCCCATTTAGACCTGATTCTATTATCCATTCTTCAACAGTTTAGACTCTTTTCTAGTTTTTACATCCCTAGTAGTCTTCCATATTGGTACTTAAAGTAAATGGGCTGTTTTAAGAATGTTATGTCTCTTTGTTGGATATCGGGAAGAAACTTGCCTTAGTAGCAATGAATTTTGCTTTTCCCCGTCTTTATTTCAGTATCAAACATACATATTGAAGTGAATATTGAAGTGAATAGATTAAATGTTTAGATTTTTAGCATGTTTGAGTTTAAGTGAATGTTTAGGTCATCTCAGTCTGCCAGTGATGCAGTGTGGAATAAAAATTATAAAGATCTACTGTGTGTGAAAGGGATGTGAGTTTTTGTTTGTGGGTTGTTTGGCATTTTCTGTTTGGCACTTGCTGCACCCTTGTCATGCAGAATATAAGAAAGGTTTCAGAGATTGAGCCAAATCCTGTGGGCATTTGAAGGAAAAATCTATGCAGTGTTACAGGTGGTATGGTGGGCTTTGTTATGTGAAAATTACTTAGTATGTTAATTTAAAGCTGCCAACTTATGTCTTAGCCTCTCCATCTGAGTGTCCAGGTCCATAGTTCTTATGCCAATACTGTTTTCTCAGCTTTGCAAACTCTCCTAGTCCCTTGATGTATTCACAAGAGAGTAACCAAGGATCCTTTTTCATTTTCAGATCATCCTAAGAATTCCACTCTCTCCCAGTTAATTGATCTTTCCTTACTATTGATTTTAATATTACTGAGAAATAGATATTCATCCTTCCCCGTGTTTCCTTGATGCCTTGGACTGCATTTGTTTTCTCATGTGTTACACCATACTGATGGCTTATAGGTATGAAGAAGTTACTTAAGAAGATCAAGAATTTTCAGTTTACATATTGGATGATGAGGAATTATTACATTAGGCTGAGTAGATGAGGATTACCAGTGAGAAGGACTATTAGGAACATTGTTTGTCCTTTTAAAATTTTCTTTATAAACAGATTTTCTTTACATTCAGGAAACACAAAAACCCAACCTGACCACACGAGGAAGTGGCAAGAATAAGTGTTTATTCCTTGTTTTTATAGTGCCTTGCACTATACTCCCTGCTTAAACCCTGAATACCTTTCTGTGGCTATGGTAATTCAGATGAGAAATAATCATAAATAATCTTCCTTTTAAATTTTGATGTAAGGAGTATTAAACTTTGTTCACCTGAGCATAGAATTAAGAGGTGGGACATTTCCACTGCCTAACTTAGATACTGATGTTAGGATGATCTGCACTGCTTATTGCCACACACACAGAATCACTTTTTTGGAAAATCATCCTAGGAAGGCACATGTTCTCATTTAGGTGCCGAACTGTGGGAAACCTGTTTGTATCTGCCTACAACTCCTAAGTGACTAGATTTCAAATGGTGTATCACCACAGAGTGATACATAGTGCTACCAAATGTATGAAGGCGTGTGAGCTGTGCACAAAATATGCAGACAGTCTTTCCTCAATGATTCTTACCTGGTCAACTTCTTTTGACAAAACTCACTATATTTAGTTTTTAAATCCAACAGTCTTCTGCTGAAAAGCAGGATTACTCTGTCCTATGGCTGACCCTGCAGCAGCAAATGCTTTTCCTGTCTACTGGGATTCTTCCATACATATTAGTATTACTCTGCTATATCAAAAAATGGATATTAAACAATAAATCTGCTATGGAGCAAGAAAAAAAAAAAAAAATGTGTGCCAATACTTAATGAAAGCTAATCACTGTATATTTTATAGGTGTAAACTAAGCCTTAGTCATAACCCTGTTAGGTGCTAGCGTTTAGTTTAGCTAAAGAATGAAGTGTTGCAGTAATACCAGGCTATTATATTCACTATGCTTACACTAGGGAGTTACTAAAATTAACAGAGAAGAGCTACATGCCCATTTTTACATGAAGTGCAAGCCCACTGCTTATTGTGGTGGTTACATGTTCAGTTTAAGAAAGGATATTATAAACTGAAGTCACAGTTTATGAACCCCTGAGATGAGGACTGACAGTAAAGTGTCCTTTATTTAAGGAATGGGAAAACTCTAAATTTTCTTTGAAATTTGTCATATCTGGAAACATCAGCTTAGTTCAACTTCCATGTTTCTCAGTTTGTCCTTTGACCAATCATTACCTTAGTTTAACTTTAAACCTACAGACATAAAACAGTAACTAAAAAGTAACATGCTGCACTTTTTTCCTTAGTAACATTATGATTAAAGACTATTCACCTGGGAAAACCCAAATCCTCATCATAAACATAATGGTGCTTCAAAGGAGAACTAATGATATAGTTTATGAATTTTAATTTCTGTTTTAAAGTCAGCAAGTGCACTTTCTATAAATGTAAACCATCTGCTGGCACCTTCTAAAAGACTAGAATTCAGTTCATCCAAGTATGAATTATTTATTTAGGATTTTTTTTCCTAAGTAAACTCTAGGTTTTCTTTTTTTCTTTCTTCCATAATAAAACAGTTTTCTGCGTGATGTGACTTTTCAAAATCAGCACATTCGTAACAGTAACTTAAAAACAATGTGAGACATTTTGAATTACGATTATGTCATAAAAACACTGGAGAGTAGTTACAAATTTTTTTGTGAAAGCATATTTTGTAACATGACTATATTGTTTTACACAGACATTTTGGCTTCACGTAGGATTAATTTCAAGAAAACAGTAAGGCACTGGTGGAGTTGCTATTGTAGGTCTATCAGAGCACCTTGGAGAAAGAAGTATGATATTAACATAAGTTTCTCCTATCTTAACAAGAGCATAGGTCTATGTATTCCAGTTTAGTATTCATTACATATAGTTTCTTTCATTAGTTTAACAAGAGATAGATTAAATCTGTAGGAATACACTTCCAGTATGCATTATGTTGCAACCTTGGTACTGAGATATGTTCATGACTTTGGCAAGACAAGGCTCCAGACTCTTTAGAGACTTCTTTAGAAGCCACTGTTTGTGCTTGCTAGTTTTAACCTCCTGTGATTTATTTATTTATTTATTTCTTGACAGCTATTCTTGATGAGATGTATTTGGACACTTGGGAGAGGAGAGGAAGCAGAAACAGATGATTTATCTTGTTGCACTTTGCTAATTAGAACAATTCCCAGTGACCTCCATCTGCATATGTTCCATTTTGACTTTGAATCATGAATGAGCAAACATTTTCTCTGATAGTCCACTATTCCTTGATCCTGTGAATGAATAGTATATTAGCCTTGTCTGTCTTTTCTATGGGTGCTGAAAGACTGGTTCCGTTGTTAGCAATTGGCATTTATTTTATTGAGACCTGCAGACACTAGTTTAGGAGCACCAATGACCACATCATCAAACATACACAAATTTTATCACATCACAGTTGGCGCTAACAGACAATGTTATGAATACTTTCTTAAATCATCCTTGTTATACACCATTTTTCCATTAGAGCTTTGCACCTGTCATTCAGTGGTATTTCGCATTCAGTCTCCAACTATTTCTTGTCTTTACTAAAATAAGTCTCTTGATTGCTAATATTTTGCCATTGTTTTGCTAGATTAATGTGAAGTGTTTACTATCCTGTAGGTGTTACTGTCACTTCTCATGTTGTTAATTGCAGCATGCAAAGGGAGGAGGGGTTATGCTGGAAACATAGATCAGTAGAAATTCCTTTTGGGTTGACAATATGTGTTTGTTCATCACTGGCTTTGAAAATCTGTGTGCCCCTTAGAAGTGGTTTCTCCATAAATCCTTTTTAAATTTATATGAGGAGTCTTTTTTTTCCTCTCATTTCTTTCCTGTTTTGTATAAAAGTTGAACTGAGGTGTGATGAGCAGCATCTTTTACTGATTGCATATTTTCTTATATGGTGTGATGGGTTTCCTATGTGTCTGCAGACACCTTGTGTTTTCAGATCATTAAGGGAAGGCTTGGGAAGGCAGAATTCATAAGCATTTAAGCACTTTGAGGCTCATAGAGGTTCACTATCTGGAACTGCCCATTTATCTCTATTTCTTGTAGGGAGGACTTGGAGTAACAAATTGACTTCAGGTGTTAAGTGCCTAAAAGTGACTGGAATGAAGGTGCCCTTTCTCATCCCCACCTGCCCCTCTCCACCCCCCATACTTTAACAGGCTTCATTTCCTGAAACCATGTATGTATGTGGTATTACATAATTACTCAGAGCTGTTGTTATCTAAGTTCTTAAAGTACTTTCAAAATTATATTCTCCAACTGAATATATTTTTTTAATAAAAGATATCATTTCACTTTCATACCAAATTCAACTATATATATTTTTATTTTATTAAATATGTGTGTCTGTCCTTAGCTTTAAGAACACTCCCTTACTGCATTATTTTCAATTTATGTTCACTGGATTTAGACAGGTAGTAAATGTTCTCATAAATACTCGCATCAGTTTCTCAGGCTGTGAGACCCCCATCAATTCATTAATGCAATTTAAATGTTGAATAAGCTTTATAGTTCAGGAGATCTATTATTGACATAATACATTAATTTATATAAGTACACGTTTATATAAAACACACACCCTTAAAAAATGTTTATATGTGCAACTCAATGGTTGTCACAGCAAGAAAAAGGAGAATGGAAACCATTAATATCAACTCAATCATTTTATAGTACATTGTATTTAAAGTAATAGGAATCAACTCTTACTATTGATCTGTTTCTTTACAAAAAAAGTCAGAATCACAGGGAAGAACGCAAAGTGGTAGTAGGGGCTTGCTTACTTAAGTGTTTCCAAGCATCTTAGAGTACAGCTGGCTCACTTGACTGCCTGCCTGTGGCTCTGTGAAATATAATCAACACTGGAGGTAGACCAAGTTCACATTAAAAAAATAGCAAAAAGACATTTTATGTGAGAGAATGCATACTGTGATAGGTAAACCCATTATCACCATCATTCGGGCAAGAACATTAACTTATTTCACCAGTATTAGGACTCCAGTAGATGCACTGTCAGATTAGAACACACGAAGTAAGTCAAAAAAAGCTCAAGATTGTTAGCAAGAAAGTAATAAGCATTTCCTGCTTCTTCCCTGCATCACTAGCAAATCTACTACCTTTGTTAGTAAAAGCAATGAATTAATAGTATAGGGAAATAGTAGCACAGTTCCATTTACAAACTTACCTGTGATATCCTTTTCCTCTAAAATTGAATTTAAAATACATATTGTGAAACCTAACTAAATAAGATTATCAATGAAAAAAATTCTAATCATTTTTACTTTTACTGTACTTTGATGATGCTGAAATTTATTTATGATATTTATAGTACAATATATTTTAAAATATATAATGGATTATTGTTATTTTTTATATAATAAAACAGATTTGCCAATATCAAAATAAAATATTCAATGTTATTAAAAGAAAATATTTCCATTTGGTTAGAATTGATTTTAAGAAATTTTCAACATTTTGAATTTTTGTTGCAAAAGTGCTAGAAACATTCTTTCCTCCACAATGGAATTACTAGTTGGATATTGCTTTTCAATCTCATGTTGCATGTTGCAACATGCAGCATGGTTGTACCAGTTGAGTACAATTCACTATTTAGATGGGAACAGAGGTGCTCTACCCCAATCAGAATCAAACACATTCTCCTAAGATAGCAACAGTGCTTAGTTTGTCTGGACTGACACATATTTTTAAGCGTAACATGCCTGTTTTGCCTTCACCTTTCTGCTTGACCAGATATGCTGCTGGTTGACACAGAAGGCTGTGAGCCAGCAGAGCCAGAACTCCACCGTGTCCCCTTTGGGGGAACCGTGGAGCATATTTTCTCATGAGCTCTCTATACCATGGCATATGCTATTATCCTAATCAAGTTTCTACATAAACATTTGAAGTCAGAGGCAGCTTCCTTGTGCTATAGACATTTAACTTAAACATTTATCATTACGCTATAGCAACTGTGTGAGGCCAACAATCTCTCAGTCTAGTTGGCTCAGGGGCTTGTTTTGTAACACTCTCAGAGCTGCCAGCTCTCAAGACATTTGGTGTTTTTCTCCAGTCCCCAGATCATGGAATCACATGATGCAATAAGAATATCTTTCAATTATTAAAAAAAAAAAAAAAAAAGAAAAAAAGAGATCAGAGATCAGTGGATCCCCACAGTATGTTTTTTACTTTTCAAGGTAACCATGTGGAAAATCTCACCTACATATAAAATTTGCTTAA
>JAAGNO010003101.1:10790-33064 GCA_033439905.1 Ceryle rudis | reverse complement strand
CCTCCAGTCCCCAGATCATGGAATCACATGATGGAATAAGAATATCTTTCAATTATTAAAAAAAAAAAAAAAAAAGAAAAAAAGAAAACCAACATAACAGAAAAAACCCTTAAACATAAAGCAACATTTTTAGCCTCTGTGAGCACAAGGGAACACTTGGAAACATTTCTTTCATCAGCACCTAAACCTGAATAAAAGGATTCTTCCTCCAAGCTGTGTGTTTGAGTTTTTAAGCATGTCTGATTCTGAGGGGACAGACAGATGATTTCTTGAACAACTGAGGATGCCTGTTCTACACTCAAAATACATTAGGCATTCTTGGGACAGAGCCAGAAGACTTTTTCTTCTGTTTATTGAAGAGCTTTCATGTCTTTGGGTATGAGGTCTCCTTAAAATTTACAGTCACTGACATTGCTATTGAATTTAGAAGGTTTAACTTCATATTCAAATGTTATTATTATTGATTTGGGAAGTCATAAGAGGGGTAGTTATATTTTAGGTATTAGCACTCTTCTGAGGTCACCAATTACATTTTCTAGAGAATACTTTTCCTCCATTCTGTTAATTATGTAAGTTATTAATAGTCATAACTTATTTCTTAAAGGTTTATTTTATATATTAAGACATTGATGGCTCTGAGACTCTGGTGAAAGCCTGATTGCCTATGATCAAGCCTGATAGGTTTCTGCCATGTTTGAAATAATAATTCACTTGTAAACAGAAAACCTGACCACTGTAGATCTTATCATTGGTTCTATAGGAAAGCATCCAACTTTGAAAATGCAGGCAGACTTGTGGTCAATAATCTGTACAGTGGAAGAATGAACATACTGAGCTTGTAGCCTGAGTTCTCTCTCCTCTGACATAGTCAGTGTGGAGATAGTTGATAGGGCAGTGTAAGGACTGTTTCTTAGAACTGTTTTGGCTTGGATGACTTATTTGGCCTAATATCCAAATCTAGATTCCTCAGTAATTTACAGAAACATCATGTTGTAGAAGATGAAGTCAAAACTGGTGTCCACCAGAGACTAGTGAAGGAAAATCAAGTCATCCTGCAGGCAGGTCATTGACTGAGTTAAATGAAATCTGTGTAGTTTATTGTGTACTTTGAACTGAAGAAGGTAGTTTTGCCTCACACTTGGGCTTTTATGTAAATGCATGTGGAAATGTACAAATTACAACTGTTCAATAATCCACTGCAATTTGTTATATTTTTCTGCCTAGTTATATTACAGCTGCTGCTAGTCAAATATTCTGCTGCACAGTATTTTATTTTAATTTCCTGTTTTCCTTTACTTTTTCTAGGGCTCTTGAAGAAAAGCATTTGATACTCTCTCAAACACATGCTTTAGACTTCTCATCCTTTGCAAGCTTTGTGTGTGCGATGCCATGTAGTCATGATAGTTTTCTCAGTTAGTGGGTTGTTTTTTCCTTTATCATTTTCTGAGACTAGAGAATTGACTTATGCAATAGGAGTTCCAATTCAATAAATAAATATATGCACATAGAGCTAAAAAATATTTTTTCTAAGACCTTTTTATCACAAAAGTAGTGAATTTTCTTTAATGGAAAGCACAAGAATGTTAGAAGAGTAACTGCTATATAATCGACCTATGTCACTGACTCATTGATCCAGTTCATCTTTCTCTGAAAACATATGATGCTTAAGAGATGGAAAGTTCTTTATTTTATAAGAAATCTCGTGCCCTTTTTTTTTTTTTTTTTGCTTCCTTATAGTTGTCTTTGAGTGCTTCCTGCATTATAAAACAATATGTCAGCCTAGTTAGGAAGCTGTGAAGTCCTGTATTTGGAGGAAAAGCTAAGCCAAGAGCAGACAATGAAAGAGAAAATAGGACAAAATTATGCTGATGTTTGTATGAAAAATATTTACAGAGGAGAGGCTGAAAGATCTCTTAAGTTTTCCTAAATCACCTTTTTCCATGGAAAATTTTAGGTAAAGAGGGGCAGGGTAGTCTCTGCAAGGTGATGCTCAAAAGAGTTTGTTGCCCTGTTTGGAGGAGTTTTTATTGTCTGTACAGAGCAAAGCCAGTTAGTGTGTAAATTGTTTCATATTCCTTGACATCAGAAATCTGTTATGATTCCTACATCTTGGATCTCTAGCATTTCTCATTTGTCATGCCTTTGAGTCTTAAATTTTTTCAGCAATTTTTAATGTTACTCTTCTCTGCCATCAGCAATAACCTTACTTAAGTTGTAAAAGCTTAATGTTCAAACTATACATTGTTTTACATGTTCATACTCTTTCCTATCTTGATTGCTTATATAAGTTTAAAAAGGAACTTGGAAAGCAAGCATGCTTTAAAAAAAAAAAAAGGAGAAATTATACATGTGTACTTGCAGAACTTTTTTTTTTTTTTTTTTTTCCTGGAGGTTCAAAGTGAGCTATTGGTCAGATATGTTGTTCTAGATTATTACTAGCCCAAACTAGGTGAACTCAGACAAATAAAAATATTTTCCTCAGACAAATAAAAATATCTTACTAGAATCTTGTCTGTAGCAAAACAGAAAACCACTATCATATAATTTTATTACTAAAACACTGTTTAACTCAAATTTAGTACCATCACCAAAACATAAAGGAAAAGAGGAAAGACATGGAAAGGGAAAGCAGGCAAAGAGCAAATACTTGCAGAGAAAATATGCAGAAAAGTAACATTCCAGTATTGAAGAACTGAGGTGTGTATTATTTCCATCATGCCAGTTTTGATAATGTTGACTATAAACAAACTGCTTACTTCCAGTGATTTGAATTAGACAGGACTCAGGATAAAGTTATTGACCTACTTGTCATTTTATGACTATCTCAGGCAGAAGGGATTGAAAGTCATATTAACCCCTAACACAAGGCTAAGATGGAGCAAGAAGAAATATCTTGCATGAAGTAATTTCAATGTAAAGAAAAAGTACTTTGACTTGTACAAACGTTTAAGCCTTATATTGTTTCTTTCAGCTGAGGACTTCCAGACTGGAAAAGTTCATCTAGGCAGGCACTGAGCATGATTCTGCAGAAATGTTCCTTCATCAATAGATATATTGTTCTGTATCTGTTCTTCATAATCTTAATCTTCTCTCCACAAATGTAAAAATCTGTACAATCTGGAATGGTTTGTAGCTCTTTCTGTAAATCACATGAGTGCTCTGCTTTCATACCTGGGAAGGCCTAGCAGCTGATGTATCATCTGACCCCAGTAGTATAATATTCAGCTGGTTTTTATAATAAACTATATTATTAAATAACTCCATATTCTATTTTGCTCTCACTGTAGATTTTTCAAAATGTTAAGAAATAAGTTTTTATTATTATTTTGAAAGGCATTGTGCTTTGATGGATGTGCTTTGATTTCAACAATTAAAATTCCATTTTAATTATCTCTTGCTGTATTTACTGGTTCCTCTGACAACTGCAGAGTTGTATAAGCATAGCAGCATTTTCTGTAGTTTCCCCATATGTATGTTTAAGACTGAAAAGTAGAGTGTGCAGTTATTCAGGGCTATAGTTAAAATTAATCGACTCAGCATATTTGTCACCTTAATAATTTTGACACAAAGTTTTTGTAAAATTAGCACCAATGTAATTTTAATGGGACTGACACTATAAAAGAAAAATAAAACAGGCAGTCTAGAAACATTTCTGTGCAATTTAGGCACATCTCTCATGTTTACTGTCATAAAATTTTATGGCTGCATAGAGCAGGCAAATTATCTACAGGAAGCTAAACATTAATAAATACCTCTTTAAGTATGCAAGAATAGATTAGATCTCTTCAGGGGAGGTGAGAGCAGCATTAGACAAAGGAATCTACAGTCACACATGCACATAGCCATTCCATTCTGTTCCGGTTTAAACTTTGGAGATTTTGCTGTTGTCTGAGGTGCTGAGTCAGAACTACAATCTGTATAAACTCTTCAGCCATCCATTCTTTTCTTGTTATGGGCCTTGTTACATGTAACAAACAGTTGGGATGTGGGTGAAGGCTGAGGATATGTGTCAGTGCCGGGCTGGACTTCCACTACGGGGAGTACAGGGGAAGAATCACCACTCTCCACCTGGTGGCATTATTTTGTCTAACACAGCTTGGGATACCAGTGGCCACCTTTGCAGCAAGAGCACGTTGCTGGCTTATCTTCCCTACATTTGCATAGTACACCTATCTACTTCTCAGGAACTAGGAGAAGCCAGAGAAGTCACAGCACTTCTGATGTAATCTGGAATTCTTGATGCAGCTGGAAATTCACTTCAGCAGACCTACCTTAACTTTTTCTATTAGCCATCCACAGACATCACAAACTTTCTAAGAGTGGGAAACGGGAACCACCAGCTCCTCAGCTGTGGTTTAGAAAGGCTTCTCAGCATCTGAACAAAGGGTTCACATTCTCTCATGGTGTGTCTAACAAGGGGACTTTGCATGGATATAGACCCATACACAGCTTGCTACTCAGGCTAGCCTGAAAACAATACCTAGGAAGTGGGGAGATGTATGTCCTGGTATTTATGAAGTAAAACTGGTAGTCTGGAAGTGGCACAAGTGCTTTTGCTTGAGGCTTTTTCTCAGGTAGTAGCTAGTCTCAGGAACCAAACACCATATCCCAAAGGACTAGTGGCCATAAACTTCTCCTCTAATGTGATAGGGTCAAAATCCTAGGGTACATTTATGGCTGTAAATTAAATGGGGAAAAGCCTAAAGCCCTGGCACATGCTTGTTAGCAAGACTACTCCCCAGTGGAAACTAACTTTCCTAGATAATGTCTGGGTGCAGGCCAGGGACTGTTCCCAATATGCAGTACTGACAAAGCTATACTGTTATCTGGGATGAGAGATCTTAACTGTATGGAAGGAAGCCATTCTGTGCCAGTTAGCCTCAGGGTCAGAAAACCTGACCTTGTTTAGTTTAGCATTACAGACAGAATACATTGACTAGAAGGCAAGAAGAGAGTGAGACAAAATGCAGATAGAGAACACAAGCGGTTGATCTGTGGGTGTAGGAGGAGGCGGCATACTGGGCATTCTCAACAGGAATGTTGAGATCTGCTTGTGCAGATAATATTTACTCTCAAATGATTCAGTAATGCATATATCCAGTCTTTATGATCACCTAAGCACATTTTCAGATCCTAGAAGGCGTTCTTTAAAAGATCTCTGCACAGTTTGAAAGCCTGAGAGCAAACATGAGGATGGCTTCCAGCTCCTTAAAGCAGACGGGGATCATCTGTTCTTTATGTACATGGAGAACAGAACAATGAGTAATGGGCTTAAGCTCTGTCAAAAGATTCAGCTAGACTAGAAAAACTTTCTAACGGTAATGAGAACAAGGAACTTGAATAGGCTGCCTGGGGAGCCGGGGGAGTTTTTGTCTCAGTAAGTTGTGAGAATAGCTGAGTGACATAAGGGGCTTGTGCAAGTCTCTGCTGGTTTTGTCTATGGGTCTTTACAAATATCAATATTGGTGATTTTTAAGATTTATTGTAAAAGTGTTGGTTGCAAGGGAGCATCTGATCCCTCCTGCTTGAAAACTGCCTTGCTTGAAAACTGCATCTTAAACCAGTACAATGTCCGCTACCTGAGCTAAAATGGTACAGTTCTATATGTTGAGAGGCCTCTATCCAGTAGCTCACCAGCAGAAACTGTGCAAGTACAAACCTAATTTTACACCAAGGGGTTATAGCCATCCTGCTGTTTATACTGTGCATCTACATTAATATACATTTCTTTAACGGAAATAGGGTCTATTCAATTCTTCTGCTTTACTTCCTTCAAAGCCCTACACGGGAGTGGCTAATGTCAAGCCAATGCATTGAAGGGGATAAAGAAGGGGGGCAAAACATAAAACATTTGTTTTCTAAATTTACATATTTCTTGCTCTAATTTGATTTTGGTTTTGTCTTTTCCTTCGTTTTGTTGTTTGGCTTGGGGGTTTTTTTCCATCATGGATCACTAATGTATCTTCTGGTTTTTGAAAGTTGTCCTCTGTTTTCTTTAGAAAGACACAATTCTCATTCAGGGGGCAGGACTTCTCAGGGTAGGCATTAACTATCATAAGCTCATTGTATTGCTAGGAAGGTATTCATGTTACCAATAACAGCCCAAAAACAGTTTCCAGAATGTTTATATTGGATTTATTGTCTTTTCATATCAGAGATTTCAGTTTTTACTAAAAAAAAAAAAAAGACCAAGAAAACACAAAACCAAAAACCCAAGAGATTAAAAACTCACCATCATAACAGGCAGGTCCCTATGACTTCCATAGCAATCTATAGTATTACAATGATAATAGCTATATTTTATGAATTAATTCAGAGCATGCTGCAATGGGTAGTGACTGGCTTTGCCAGAGATGTAGAGTAACAACTTAGCCTTTGTCCTTCAATATTGTTAGCCTCCTGCTTTACTTCCTTTAAATTGAGGAAATAATCAATAAAACCAGCTGCAGCTGTTTCTGTCCCTTTGTCTGCCAGCCAATCAGTTTCAATTGCAAAATCAAAATCACAAAGAAGCCTGCAGTCATGGAATTAGTGAAGCCCAGAGACTTATGACATAATACAGGCTCTAAGCTTTTAAAACTAGAAAATCTGCAATGAGAGCTAGGTAAGTCCTTATACCTCTCTGCTTTCTTTCTTCCTTCATGCAAATGAACATATACCCCCATATTCATACACATACCCCTATTTACATGGTTTTGTTCTCCCAAGCTAATGTACATAATGTTTGAAAGTTTCTTTGGGTGGGATTTTTGTTTTCTTTCTTTTTTTGTTTGGTTGGTTGGTTCATATTTTACAGCTATAAAAGGATGTCCACAGCTGTAGATGAGGTATAAAGGGGAAATATTTATATTTTCCAAATATAGACTTCCAAAGCAAAATTGCATGGCAGGATATGTATGCTGGACCATTACAGAACTAGGTCACTGTAAATTAGACCATATATGAATACAGATGCTTATCCACCTGTTCTAGTCAGACACAAATATTTTAAGGATCTTGAAATGCCAGTTCTATAACTTCAGTATTAATGATGCTAACCTGGAGCCACTTAACCTCTTTTGATAAATTCATTTTACATTTTGAGACTTTTTTTTTTTTTAATGTTGTGCTGTTCACCTGGAAGTTAAAATGATATAAGGATAGTCATAAACAGGACTTCTTCCTGGTTAAAATATTTAAAGGTAGGTAACACTGGAACAGTTTCTTGCGTTCTTGCGGAGGTTCCCAGGACCTGCAGTAGAGGCGAGGAGGAAGCCAGGATCCCCTAGCTGTTAAGGCATGGTTAATTTCAGCAGACTGAAGGAGAGGTAAATTGATGGCCTATCTCTCTTCATTAAAGTAGTTTCTTGACAGGGAATGTGCTCATTCCCAATGTGCTCAATATAAATTTTCTTCCATTTCATTCTCTTTGCAAAGCAATTCCAGCTGAGATAGATTGATTCCCAAAATTAAAAATTCAATCCTTAATTAGGATAGTATTTTAAATTAACACAGCAGTAGGATTCCCAAATCCAAGAAATCCAAACTACATGCCTTGTTGTTCTTCTGCCTGAGCTCACAGAACAGCTTTCATGGTCATTTATGCCACTCTTCTCTGACAGAGAGAACACAGAACCAGAGAAATCATGCTATAATGGCTGCTCTGAATGCACTTCCCCTCTCCCAGCAGTGCTCTGTAAGACTACTTGAAACTCGCATCTATACCAGGTGGGCAACCATGAGTCCTGCCTGTGCCTGTACAGAGTTAAACCATGTGAACTGTAGTGTTTTCTGGTTTGGTTTTTTTATTATTCTTTTATATTAAGGATATACATATTTAGTTATAAATAAAGAGATAAGCAGATGAGATGGCAATATTCAGCTCTTTTTTGAAATTATTATCTGTGATCTGAAAGTGGGGTTTTGTTTTTTTTTGTTTGTTTGTTTGTTTGTCTGTTGTTTGGCTGGTTGGGGTTTTTTTCAGCTAAAGCAGTATTTGCAACTCTATTGCAAGTGACCATTGCACTACATTTCTAAACTCTGAATTTCTTTTTGACTGATATGGCTCACACTGCATTTTAATGGCTTATTTTTTGCTTCTCCTTGCTGCAGCATGGTTTCAATATTATATTTGAAGCAAATTTGAATTATAAATAGATAAAAAATACTAGAAGGTATTTTTGAATAATCAAGTTATTTTTGAAGGTTGATGATTAATTCAGTTCATCTTGATTCAAATATTTAAGTTGGAAATCATCGATATAAAGTCGAAGTAGTTGTGAATGTTAGTGATGTGTGAAAAATAGGATAGAAAAAATATCTAAGTATCTATTATTAAAATACTTAAGATTTTTTTTTACTTAATATTGTGTTTCCTAAATATTAATAAGACTTGTGGAAAAGGTATTTTTTCTTTCCAGGGGAGAGAGAAGTGAAAATATCATTACAGGTTAATAATTATCAAAGAATCTATGGAAAACCTTACACGGATCTTAATACTACATTGTAAAAGCTAGAGAATTGAGGCAAGTAATTTCAAAGATCAAGTTTGAAGACAAACAGTTTTCATTATGATTTCAGAAAAGCGTTAATATCAAAAAATACTGTTATGTAGGAAAGTTATAAATACAAGAAGTGTGCATCCTTTAAAATAGAAAAACTACATGAACCAGAATTTAGGGTGTTACCTTCATTTTTTTGGTTATCAGTATCTAAGCCCTTTTAGCCTTTTCTATGTTATTCCTTGAGAGGCATCATCAGACTATCTTATGATTTCATTGTAGATAGTATTTAATGTAGCATACAATTATATAACTGGTCCTTTATTCCTGCTGAGTCTATGGACTGTTCAGCAAAATGCTGTACTCTGTTGGGTAAGTCTTAGAGAGCATCAGAGAATGCTCTTGTCATTATCAGTGTGCTCTGCTGTAGCCATCACTGCTATTCCTGTAACTTCTTTTGTTGCAGCATTAAGAAGCAGGTTCTTTTCCCATTTCTAAAGATGTAATCTACTCTGTCTCGAAATATATCTTTTTACTGTAAGTATAACCTTTGGTTATGTTGCAGAGGCTGAACGTTTTATCATGCTTTAAGAAATGTTTGACTGGGGGTTAGGGATTTATGTTTCAAAGTGGTAAAGATAACATCATGCCATATTTCATTCTCCTAGCCAGGTTATTTTAGAGATTTTTTTATTATTAATATTTTTTAGTTCTATGCATCTGATTTGTGCAGGTATTTCAAATTGTGATACAATAAAATACACATTTCAACATTTTTGTTTTGGTAGGATAGAAACTAGTAAAAATTACAGCCACTCTGGAACAAATGCAGAGTTCCTGACCAAAACCAAACACGACCCAACTGAAGTTTGGTTAGCCAAGCTAGCAGAGATAACTGAGTTGAATCTGAGCCAGATTTGTATTCTAATGCATACAAATCCTATAGTTAATGTAGCCAAAATTCTGGGAACCTGAGGTCCTTTAATCCCCCATGACATTTCCTAAATGACCCCTTGTAAGTTTATTTCCCTGGGGGAGAAGAGGTGGAGGGAAGCACTCACAATATCACAATCTAATTCTACAATTGCAAATGCAAACTTACTTAAGCAAATCAGGAAGAGAGATCTGGCATGCTGATTATTTTAATTGAATTGTTTCCCGGATCAGTCAAGAAATCAGAGCTTGTTTATTTATTTTCCTCAAATGCTTTTCTTTATGCAAGTGTAATGGAAGTATTTACACTTTTACTGTCCCTCTATTACATTACTTATATTTTGGGGAAAATTCCTCCAATTCTTTCTGCTGTGAGATATATACAGTTAGGAACATGGTTTTATGTGTCTTACTAATTTTAATTTTTTAATTTTTGATATGCATTCTGTGTATAGATTTGCACATGCGTTTTTTGTTTTGTTTTGTTTTTTCCCCTTGAACACATGATGCAGATCAGTTTGGGGAGAGAAAAATACCACGTACTGAGGTAGAACTTCTCTAGTTCATGTTAGTCCCAAAGCACAGTATTAGCAAACAGTACATATTACACAGAGAAGCAGCGTAAAACATTCCATTTTTATGTTACTCTTCTGAAATTGGATATAAACTGGTTTTCTGCCCAGTACCATGGGGGGGGGGCCGGGCAGGCGGTCCAGCATGATTCTGTGTCTCCCTCAGGTCAATATAATTTATTGTTTTCATTCAGTATTTGCTGAAGGAGTGGTTTTGTTTCCACCATAAGGTGCAGTGTTCTTTCTGATCAGTAGCATATTATAATGTCACTGTCTATTACCAAATAATTCAGTGTTTTCATCACTCTACCAAGAGTTTATAATCAGCTACAGAAATTCCCCAGGCCAAAACATGACAAACTTGACATTCAGGGAGTTTCAAGGACAAAAAGCATAGTTTAAATTTCATCCTAGTATTCAATTTGTAAAAGTATAATATGCACATATCAGACTTTAATAGTTTGATTGTATTTAATTTAGGAACTGTGATAAACTTTGAAGTTCAGGAAGTTAAAAGTATAATTCTTGGGCATGGGGCATTCAAATTAATTAATATGTAGCATAACACTTCATTATGCATCATGGCATTTGGTAAGATCTGCAGGACAATGTCATCCAGTTGATCCTGTGAAATTAATTTTAATATCAAAATACTAGTATTAACTGATAGATGGGATCCCATGAATCTGAGTACAATTCAACTTGTGATTGAGGTGCCTAAAATCCATCTAAACCACAGACAGAGATCCAGTGCTTTTAATTTCTTCCACTGTCTAGGCCCTGTAGGCACTGAAATGCATTAGGCACTGCTCAGTTGCCTGAAACTGCCTGCTTTGTTGGCTACTGGTAACACCTATGACTTGTAGTATTAATCTGGGGGGACAGAAGTGTATTTCCTACTTCAAGCTCTATTGTGACTCAGTTCAGAGAGGGAGATACTGAAGTGCCATAAGAGGTCAGGAGCACATATAACTCTTTCTGGTCCTTTACTTTTTCCACCAAGGACTGCTAGTTAGGGTCCTCATCCAGGAAAGATGTCTGAGTTCTGCACTCTCAGCTTGCATGTAGCTGAATCCGTGTTTCCTGTTTCAGGAATACTTTTTCTTGCTTTTGTCCTAATCACATGACAATTATCTTTCTGCTTACACATTGACAGTCCGCCAGCATGCAGTGGAAACTGGTAGGCACTCTTCTGTATAGCTTAAACCCCTGAGGGTATCACCTAGTCCAGGAGTCAGTACTGCTGCTGTGGCTATAATTATATTTTCTAATAAAAGGCAGCCTTGATCCATCAGTGCCCACCTTTTAACATGACTGGGAGGATCAGATCCTAAGTGGAAGGGATGGTTTTGACACTTGCTAATTCCCTATGCAGCCAATGAAGAGAAAGACCAACCTAACTTGGGCATCTTCAGACTCAGTTGAGGTAGATGTCTCTACACTGATGAGACAGGGAACTTAGGTTCTGGTAGAAGGGTTAGATAGGCTCATCTCCTTAGCTTCTTCCTCTTCCTGACCTCCAGTGCCCCCTGAACAAGGTAATAGAATTTAGATGTGCTAGATTGCATCCTGTTGTAATAGTGAATAAGCCAGTTAAGTTTGAAAAAAAAAATAAAATATACTGCATTTTAAAAGGAGCTACTGTGACCTTAAAAGAATCAAGTGTGCCAGAATCCAGTAAACAGTGTTAGTAAGAGGTGACAGGACATGGAAGATGGCATAGAATGAAAGATGCAATAATAAAGGCATAGCAGATGGCAGTTCTGGTACTAAGAGTACCGGCACGGTTGTCTGTAAGCTGACAGAGTGAAGGAATTAACATGAAATAAGAAAAAAAGGCAAAGACCAGTAAGTATATATTATGAATTTTGCTAACAGAAGATACTAGGCCAGAAAATACTGTCCCTTTTCAGAGGAAGCAAAAGACAGTGATATAAGAAAACCTACATAAATAGTAGACTATAAAAAAGGCAATGCACACTTTACCATAGGAAATAAATGGTCATTGTTATAAAGGGTTTGGGTTGGGAGAAGTTGATTGGTCATTCTTAATGTTCTTACCCTGTCTTTGCTGTGTCGATTATGGCTAGGGTTGCATGTCTGGTACTGAAGAAACTATCGGCGCTATTTCCTGATTATTTCTCTTGAGAGTAATTTGTGGGTATGGAAGGAGAAGGGAAGAGGACAGTGAGTGCTCCAAATTCCCTCATTTGTTGGCAAATGTGGCTGTACCTGCTAAACAGGAACAGTCACTTTTCTCTGTTAGATGGCATATCCATGCATCTGCATCCATTTAGCATGTTTTGGTACTAAATAAGAAGAAGTAGGGAACTTGCAGTTTTTTGGAAATATTCATCAATACTTGCTTTGAAGGTTTTGTAGGGGTTTTTCCCTTCTCCTTCCTCACCCAGTGTTCAGGTTTAATTTCTTTTTTCAGTATGAAAACATAGAACAGTGAGTTAACATTTAATGAGGATCATTTGAAATAAGTGATAAGGAAGTAAAAGAATACCTAGAAAAACTAAATATATACATAAATCAGCAGGGCCAGATGATGTTCAGTCAAGGGTTCTTAAAGAACTGTCACAATAAATTGTGGATCCACTTGACGTAATTCTGACAAGTCATTAAGAACAGGTGATGTACCAGGGGTCTGAAGAAGAGCAAGTGGTTTGCCAATTAGTTGTAAACCAGCAGATTGGACCACCTGGTCCAGCTGTATGGAAAATGCATTTCCCTTAAAGTTTTCCTCACAGATCTTTATTCCTAGGCTACTGGGTTCACAGTTTGCAACAAAGAGAAATAACTGAAGATTTTTATATAACACAGAAAAGGAAAGAATACACAAACAAAAACAAGCCCTGCAAGCCTGATTTGGTCTTTAAACCTGGTTCTATAGTTGTTACTTGTGAAGCTCACTCTCTTCAGGTGTTTTTCTTTTCATTTTCAAAGGATCTTTTTATACCTTTTCTAACTTAGTTGTGAGCTTCAGCTGTGCTTTCAGCACAGAATCAAGTTGGAAAGATTTGAAAGTATAAATGGACGAAAAAAACCCCAACCTAATATCAATGATCACTTTTGGACATCACCTAAAAGAAAAATGCTAAATAAATGCCTTCAGTTTTTAAATGACAGCAATAAGTATGGGGTGTTAATTTTCAAATACGATGTTTAATTTGTTTCTACAAGCAAGCATTTACACTCATAATGTCATGTCCTAAGTTGGAGTGTCTTACGCCAAATGTGAATTTAGATTGTAAGTTACAGTTTCTTTAAAAATGAGGAGGATAGTTAAATAAGGAAATATTATGAGATGTTTAATATTAAAATTTGGGAAATACTACATTTAAGTGTCTGTCAAGTCATTATTTTTTCAGTGGTTGAGATTGTTTTACATACCTTTGAATTATATATTTCATTTGATATGGACAAACATTGCACTGAGATGAAAATAAAATGTATCAGGCTAAACATAATCTGTAGATTTATTATCTTTTGTTACATGGTATGAAAAAAATTTCACATTGATCCAACATGCTTCCATATTCATTCAAGTATATACTTTTAAAATGACCAGGTACAGGTTTCTGTTTATCTACGAAAGCTGCAAAGTATCATGCCAAACACCTAACTGGACTGTAATTTTTTTATCATCATCCATATAAGAAGCTAGATGGAGGAGTATGTAAATATTAGCGCTTATAAGTGCTAATGGAAAATAAGAGGATTTTTTTTTTTAAAAAATTACAGAAGTTGTCATCTATGTGCTTTGTGTATGGCAAAAAGCCATTGGGGGGAAAAAAAAAAAAAAAAGCCTGGATGTCTGAGCAGCTGATGTTTGTAGCAGGAGGAAGAGAGCAAGGACAGGCTTAATTCTGCAACCAGGATTCACATTGAGTAACATCTGTTCATGTGAATAGTCCTATTGAGCTGCAGGCACACTCACAAGCTCGGAGAAAAGACATGCTACTATACACAAGTGGCTTTATGATGGTCAGCCTAGAAAGAGATCATTGGCATTGTCCAAATGAGCAAGGATTAATCAGCTTGAAAAAGATATGAAGCCTGGGTGACCAATTAATAACTGAATTTCAGGCTTTTCCTTTATACTGTGGATTTACTTCATAACTGTCCTCATTCACTCATTCATGCCTATTAAAATCCCCATGAATGGAAAAAAATAGTGAACAATAAGCTGGCATTTGCAAGAAGGCTGAGTGACTGAGCTGAAGTAAGGAACACTTCACAAGTCAGCCAAGGAAAATACAGTAAATTATCTGCCCACACTGGGGTGGAATTTCTGCTGAACTGGGGAGCTAGCACCATTCAGTGACACTGCACGTGCATGTGTTCTCTTTGACAAAACTCCCTTGGGTGTCAACACTGCAATACAAAGTGTGTAGTTTACATCTTAATATCTTAGATTAATAGTAGCAATTATTTATTTTTTTATTTGTCTCCTCTTGCTTATTATTTATATATATTCTAGTACCTCCTAAGGAGACTAATCAAATAGAGTTACGGGAAACAGAGTACTACTCAAACAAAAAAGCAACCCGTGCCCCGGAGAGTTCGCAGTCTGCTCAGTCCTTCGTTGAAGATCATGGCTTGATTTTAGCTATGGGAAAACTTTGTGGGAATGTGTGTAAAATAAGACTTCCCCATTCCCATGATATCCAGAAAAATCCAGACCTGTAACAACTCTAGATAGTTTTATTAACTCAATAGGTACAATTGGACTAGCATTGTAAATGGATATGGTGGCTTTCCTGAAGTTAGATTGAAGTTATATATGGTTGAGCTGAATGGAATTCAAAACCCCTGACTTTCCTCCCTGTGCATCTGTCACTCTGATTAATATTTAGATGAAAATAAAATGAAAGTGTTTAAGTGATAATTTCTTACACAACTTATTTGATAGCATATCCATTTAGGAAGTGAAGATACCAGACACATGGTGGTTATTTTATTCCCTCAGATCCCAAATAAAGATCTATTCTTCATAGTATTAGCCATAGTCATGATTCCAATGATACAGCCTCAAAATATGGTCCTATTTTGTCAAACAGAAAAACCAATAGGCAGTCTCTGTCTTAGCCTTTACAGCCCTACAGTTGAAGCATTGCAGCAATGATATCTGTGTATGATGGGGGCTAAGCAAAATGTAATTTCAGTTTGATGAAGCTTTAATTAATCTTTAACCAACTGCTTTTGCTAATGAAAGATTACAAATGTAATTGAAAAGAAATGACAGGTAGTAGGATTAGATAAACATAACATTTACATAAGATGTTTATTGTATATGCATGTGGAAAATTCTGTAAGTTTACTTCATGAAGTGTTTTATGTACACTGACCATAAAAAGTAAGCTAAAAGAACAACCTAAAGGCTGCAGAGATGAATTAAAACATAGAAAGTGCCAATATTCGGACAGTCTAACTTTAATTCAGTCTTCTTGTAAAGACCACAGTTTTCTGGATTCTCGATAGCATTATACATTGTATTTTCCATGGTATATGCCATGAACTTCAGTGTGTATACTGTGCCTTGATGATATAAAGAACTGTAAGCACTGTGAGTTAGCATTGGCCATGTCATATTCCAGGATATTTTTGGAAGAAAACATATGATGAAAAAAAAAAATAATCTCAAAATTTAGCAATTAACTTTTTCCCTCACTGTTCTCCTTTTATCTTCCTCTTTGTTTTTGTTTCACTGTTTTTCATGCTATAACCAAAATAAGATTCATTAATTTTATTTTATTCTGAGAGGATACTTTTCCATTTATTCAACAGTTTTAGGACTGAGTTCAGTTCTCATTATATCTGAATCAATCTTTGTTGAACGTTTGCTATGCTTGCTATTGAGAGAACACTTGTTCTTAGAGTTTGATTTTGTTTGAATTATTTTTTTTTCCTTGCACAAGTCAGGATAAGACATATTAGTTGTTTTTTTCAGATATTAACTGCATAGGGATGTTTCTGCTCTTGATACTTTATTTTTTTTGTTTATCTGCTGAATTGAACAATATGTTTCTATTTTAATGAAAATAAAATACCTGCAATATTTGATTGGTATTGGGGTTTGCAACAGCTTGGAGCTTTTTTCTGTTTTGTTTTTTAACAATTCAAAAATAAATAAAATAAAAATAACACAAACCTCAGAATTTTAAGCTCTAATTGACTTGGCAGTTCCATTTATATTAATTGTATACAAAACAGTTTCTTACCATTAGTCAAAACACTAATGTTTTTACTTGTACTTTTTAAAGCCTTTTTAAATGCATTTTGCCAGAAACTACAGGAAACTGATAACTGCCATATACTGTTACAGATGTTTCAGCTTCTACAGTAAAAACTCAATGAAAACTTTCAAGAACATTGATATTTTTAGCATTTTGTAACTGTAATGACCATTACCAAATAAAGGCCATGAGAAATGAGATATTTTAAAAGTAGCAAATGGCAGCTTTTACAGTTATTAAATAAAGCTTTGATTCATGTGGGTTGACGGCACAATTACAGAATGTTCAACCCAACTCTTGAAATACGATTAACATAAGCTGATATTGCAGTTTAAGATTTAGGTGATGAACAAGACATGTTTCCTCATTAATTCCTGATATTGTGTTGTTTTCTTGAAATATCACAAGCTGTATCACTCGTACCTATAAACCTGGATAAGCTCCCTTTTCATTTAATTTCTTCTATTCATAGAGGGGAGGATTAAAATTATGCTAAATTTTTTATAAGTCTAATATAAATAAATATTTAATGACAGACAAAAACAGGCACACAGAATAAACTGGTTTCAACAGCTGTGAACAGGTTTTAATTTAGTGAATAGCACACTTACCTGAGACTCTCAACAAAATTAGGTATGTTATGAAGGGATGAATAGAGGACTATGGGTATTCATGCTTTATAGGGAAACCTTTTTTTCCATATAATCTGTCAATTGTGAGATCTTCTTTCACAACCCCTAAAGCATTGTTTCTTTTCATTTTAGCCAGCCAAAGCAGCTGGGTCTTTATAGCTGCAAAATGTTTGCTCACGACTAACTGCTGTTTTGTATACTGCTTTTCAGCACTAGCAAATATTTTGTTTTTCACTATTACTCGATGCTTGTCGTAACTTGTCAAGGAGCAACATTGTAACATGTATCCAATTAATCAATGACTTCTTTGTCTCTTCTGACCCGATTCCTCCCATGATGTATGTCTAGGGAGGTGTGCACAATGCAGAAGATCCCCCAGACTAGCAAATGAGACTGTGGATGCAAAAGTTCATCCATGGGATGCCAGCAACAGGATAATCTCCTCAGACCTTGACAACTTTACGATAGTAGATTGAAAGTAATTGGCTGGCCACAGTTATTCTAAAGAGGTTTTGAAGTGTAATTGAGATATCCCATGTCAGGGACATTGATTCACTTTTGAAATGGCACTGGAATAACCACAGCCATTTGGCTTAGTATAAGATAACCACGTCAACCATGTGGCTTTTAATCTGTTGCTGCAGATCCATCAGGACCCTTAGAATGTGATCCCTTCATATAAGGCAGTGATTTTGATGAGTCTGTGGTGCTATCCTTATCTAACAGTAGTAGCAATAATAATAATGCATACGATAAACACAAATCAAACATACAGACATAGACATCTGATACTGTATGGCTGTGGAAGCTCATCAAGCTTCTAACTGCCTAGCACTAGATACAAGACTGCATGGGAATCCCAGGTCCTCTAGGCTCATAAAAAGTCATAGCTCAGCAATAGAGCTCAGAAATTGAATAGTTTTGTTAATGTATAATAATACCTACTTAGGAAATATATTTTAAAGCAACCATCCAATTATTTCATTTATGTAGAATTGCAACATGCTTTTGCCAGATGGTGTTTCATATCAGGTCAAAAAATAATGAAGAGATTTGGCATTAGAATTGAAGTAACAAGAAAAGATGAGTAACTAGGATTGCAAAATTTTTACAGCTTTTTTTTTTTTTCCTCCTAAAATCAACCTTTTATAATTTTTTTTTTTGTTTTTAGTTTCTTCCCTGTGGATTCATTTGTATTTATTGCATTTTTGTCACACCTTATTAGAAGTTAACAAAGATAATTTACAGCGTGGTGAAACAAACTCCCAATTCCCACAGAAGTGTAGTATTAAAGTAATTTGTCATTTCCCTTTTTAGATTATTTGTTAGACATATTCAGGAGGTTTAATCAGTGGCTGGGGATGGAAGGAGGTGATCTGAAATTGCCAAGAGAAAGAAATAGCTTTCTACAAATATTTCTGAAGAAATTCCTTCAAAGTTCAATATGTCCAATTGTACTATTGATGACAGTTTGTTCCTGTCTTGAATAGAAATCTACATCTTGTTAAAAGTGCTGGACAAATAAAAAAGGGAGACCTGTTGTTCAGACACGTTAGTGGTGTACCAACATGAATAGATTTTGTTGTCCCAGAATACAGGCACTATTCTTATCTTTCCATATTTATTTATTTATTTGTCTTCTCAAACATTTTTTGGGAACAGCTTCAGCTTTCATTGATATCATCATAATGGTGATCAGGCCATTGACTTTCACCTGAACTAACACGATCACTGGTGGCTTTTGTAAGTTTTCAGCTTTGTAGAACAATTCATTCCTGAAATCTTTGCCTAATTAAGAAATAAAAGACTTAACCTGACCAGTTTAATACAGTAGGTCATGTTGTCAATGGACTGTATCAGAATTTCACATAGCTCAAAGATCATTAGGTTTGGACTTCAGTCACTTATGATGTACTTATTGGTTTTTCATCTCCTAGCAATCATTTCAGCCAGCTATCTCATCTTTTGAAGTATTTTAAGTCTTCTACCAAATATCAATATTCCTATGAATCAAGTACATCACTTGAACCTGAAATGAAAATTTTCGTTTTATTTTGAAGGTTGATTTTTAAAAGTGACTTTACATGAAGATCTAGAATTTCTCAGAAGAGTGGACATTCTCAGAGACAGGTGAAGTTTTAATCCAACTTTTGTATCTTGGAGAGAAAAAGCTTTCTCTACAGGCATTTTAATCAGTTTTAAATAGATCAAAAGTACAATTCTTCCTTTAATGTTTGTTTCTTTCCCAGGGAAAAATACTTATTTTCCTTAACCATGCATTTAGAAAATGCTAGTAGCTCTAGCCTTATACTTCTATGAAAAGCAGGACCCAAATGCAGAAAGATCAAAAATGAGGCTAAGATCCAGGAATGGAAAGATTACAGACTCTCTTTTGCTATGCTAGAATCTAAAGTCAGACATATAATACAAATACTCTAGTGGAATATGGAGGAATGAGGAGAGATAATCTGATATATACAGATGCTAGCAGACAAAATTACTCAAGCTGTACTGAAATTTCCTTTGCACCTGGCACCGGAGGTATTAGCCATGCCAGTTCAGTCTCCCAACACAGATGTTCTTGTTGTACCACTTCTTATGTGTAGCATTTAGGTTTCTGTTTAGCTCGGCACAGCACACATAAATACTGTAATCCAAAGGCCACCCATTTATTAGTGCACCTGCATCTTCTACTTTCTTTAATTCCCTTCATATATTGCAGTGCCCGTGTGCTGCTGATCCTAGTGCAAAGTAGTGTTATGGAAAATACAGCTAGTATTACCATGTGTGAATTACAATGACGAAAAATATTTTTCATAATCAATCGCACATTATATTATACAAGTAAGGCTGAATTTTCAGATGCATAAAATATGTAAATGCAAACCTGTTTGTTGTACATAACCTTATTTATATTGCTTTATAATTAGTATTCTGAAATTGTGTATCATAAAGTAGTTACCATAGAGATAGGCCTGAATAAACAGAGCACTTAGCAGTCATGCTTGAAACACGCATGCAGTCCATTTGATAACACTGAATAGCCATGCTTAAATAATTTGTTGGGAAGAGACCCAAATTAAGGTCCTTTAAATTTTTTTCTCATAGCTAGTTATTGAAAGTAACCTGGAAGGTGAAAATTCCAAAACATTCATGAACAATCCTCTGTCCTTCCAAATTAATTTCCATATGTAACTGAAAAGCAGCCCTCCCACCATTAAATGTGCAAGCAGAATGTTTGTCACTTCTGCAGGCCTTAGCCTCCACAAAGAAGCCCACACATGTGGTGATGTTGGGTGGTGGACTTAGCAGAAAGTTAGATTTCGACATACTGCTAAGTTAACCAAGTGTGCTAGCTTGTCCCTCAAGATTCCTTTTGGTGGAATTAGAGAAAAACATGCCCTACCACAAAAACCAGACCTCTTAGACTCTTCCTCAGAATTACTGAATTCTTAGCTTGCTTCAGGTTCTCTGTATATATGTTTCTAATACTATGAGAGTTCCTCTCAAGATACCATCCTTTCATCTGGTTCTTCTGTTGCTCCTGTGTCAGGCTTGTCAGCCCTTTGTGAATGTACTGGAAATCCTTGGCCACCTCAGACAGCAAACACAGTTAAATAGTGGGAAACTCAATCAAAGCTTCTTTCACTCACTGCGGGAATTTTAGGAAGATTGTCTGATATACATAGATGATATGAATATCTGCCCCTGAGTGCTCTGGATTTGGCTTCATTCAATTGCCCAATGCTCCTTCTGTACAAAGAGAGGGTGTGGAGTTGAAGCCTTTCCTGTTACTACCTATCCAAATAATGACCTTGGATATCGGTTAATAACTGAAAACTGCTGTTGTTCAAATCAGTACGCATTCTGCATGCTGTGATCTCCAAACACCATGGAATACTAGAATACTAGCATGGTAGACAAAGCAAGTGGAATTGATTCTCATGAAGAGAAAGGAATAAAGATAATTTGGGGGGGTAGGGGTGGTGTCTGAGTTCCTGGACCAAAAATGCTACCACTTCAAACAAAAAAGAGTTTTAAGACTCATGTAAATGGCATGAAGATTTCTTTCTGGGAGATAACTAGAAATCTCTTTGGTGGATAAGTACAGGGAAAATGCCATTATTAGAGTTTGCTGCCCTGCAGAAAGGGAACATTTATCCCCTGTTAGTATCAGTCCTCTTAGAAATGTACAAATCAAAGCTTGTTTTCATTGATCAGATTTCTACATTTCCATCAATATTACTGTATTTTTCTTTTCTAGGCTGTGGCATTTTTATACACTAATCAAATATCCAATATTACTAGGAGCCATTTAAAGTGAATGCCAGAACTACTAAGGAGTAATTTGAGAATTAGATCTATTTTTGTTAGTTGAAATGGTCTTGACTTGCTCTTATTGTATTGTAACTGATGCTCAGTAATATGATAGCACCAATACAAATAGAAAGATATCCGGTTTGAAGTTCTTAAATATCTGTTAAAAGTGGTGAGCAGTCCAAGCACATTAAAATTCCATTTTCCCCCATACAAGTGTTTGCTGCAGATGACCCCCACTGATCTTAAATATATTTCTGTATCTGTAACTGAATAGAGGTTTTCCGTACAGCATGTTCTAATGGTACTCTGGCCTTTAGCCAACAAGGCACTGAATAAGGCTATTTTTAAAATACAGAAACTGGGAACAGCTGCAGCAATCAAATTTGATAAAAACAGAGAGGAACTTTGCTGCTTTTTTTTTTTTTTTTTTTTTACAGTTTGTCCAAGTTTAGACTCCTTTCATAGAATGGCTTTTGTTCTGTTGGATGAAGGGGGTATAAGAGTAGCACAGTGAAATCCTTTTGAACAAATAACTTTTAAAAGAATACAGATTAAAATAATAGGGGGCTTTTTGGTGCAGCAGCATGTTCAATGCAATTGTACCTCAAACTATTAAAAGAATAAATCTATAATAAAAGAACACATTTTGTCTGCCAGGCTTTACCATAAAAGACTTATCCATAATGATCTTCCGAACTGGAAGATGAAACCTCTTGTTTCAAAAGTTGAACATCTGAACATTGGTATTTAGGAGTAGTTTTTGGGTGGAAGTGATTTAATTTGAATGCTCTGGGGTGACTTGGTTATTTTTTTAAATTTCTTTTCTGTTACTATTAATCAAAAAAGTTTCTATGAAGAACTCTCCTTCTCCCTGGTAAGCAAGGGGGGAAAAAATGTTCGCTTAAGGAAAAGTTTTACAAGGCCTTCTGTGCACATTAAAAGGTTTAATAAAAAAATTTAATTATAAGGACTGATTCTTCCTTGTTTTTCTCTTTTTTTTTTTTTTTTTTTTTTTTCTTTTTAAACCTTTTTATTTTACATTTTATTATAATAATAACGTTATTATTTAAACCACAACCCACAGACAACCCC
>JAAGNO010003101.1:0-10690 GCA_033439905.1 Ceryle rudis | reverse complement strand
GCTGGGAAAAGTTTTCAAGGGCTTGTGGGGCGGTTGAAGGGGTTTAAAAAAAAATTTTATTTTGAGGGCTTGGTTTTTCTTGGTTTTTTTTTTTTTTTTTTTTTTTTTTTTTTTTTTTTTGGAAACCTTGTTATTCAATGATTCATGAGAGTCAGAAGATTATTATATACATGCACACACACCACACACCCCCCTCCAAAAAAAAATTACACAGTAGCAGGCTGAGCTGTATCTGTTAAATGATTCTACCTGAGGATGAATTCTCTGTTCTATACTGATGCAAGACACAAGATACTGGGTGAAATCTGGGCTCCACCGAATTTATTAAGACTGTTGTCACTGAATGCTGTAGAGAAAGGATTTTATTGATTGCATTCATTTTAAGTGTCAAAAATAGCACCCTTGCATTCTTACCTGATTAAAGCTTTTCAGTGCATCATCAGTTCAGATGGTGGAGCAAAAATGTATTGAATTTCTCACATATCCATACATATGGGTATGTATTGTATGCATGTATAAACAGGTATAAACTCTATGTACACTTTTGTTTATGTTTTTATATATAAAATAACTGCTTAATTTATTAACACTGTATCTGAGTATCTCAATAAGGTGAAAATTATAGCAGTGATATATCTGTCCATCTTCACACCAAGAGTCAGGGTTAGCTTGTTTTGTTTTAAAAATGGGAAAAAAATATGAACACAGGAGTCAAGACTTGAGCTGATAATCAATACTGGCATGAAATAGATGTATGAAGCTACCTGAGATTTTTAATGTTTACAAGCAAACTCAGCATTGCACAATACTCTAAACTGGGTCAAATACTATGGATGTAGGACTTGATATATATTGGTGAATTCAGTATTAAGGGGGAGAGAAGACTTCAAAAAGCAGAAGGTTGACTTTCAGGATCTGCTGATTTATTTCCTCTCTCTGCTACAAATGTGTGATCTTAGACAGTTCTGCAAAGTCACATGCTTAACTTTATGGAGTAGGAATAATTACTCTTGTGGGTCTACACATATATCCATATCTATACATATATCCAGCTGAATATGAGAATAAACCTTTTGCAGGACCTAAACTTGTCTATGTACAAATTTTCCTTTGTAAAAGGGACACGATAGTAGTATTTTTTTACCTTCGCTAAAGCAAAGCATAACAAAAAGCAGGAGATACAGACTGCTCTTGATTTACTGATTTCCTTATAGCCAGGAATCTAGAAAAAGCTGCTCATTTGAAATCAGGAGAATACTGTGGCATCAAACACAGTTTTAGCATTTTATAAAACAGCAGACGCCATATTCCTGCAATGGGTAACTAGATTTAATACGTGCCATGTTCTAGCAAAATACTGAAGCATTCATGTGGTGCAGAGCACTGAGCTTAGGAGCTTTTCAAGGATTCTCTGGCACCATACCAGTTTTCAAATTCTCATACAGTATTTTAACTGGAAACAAAAAATTTCCAGCATGATGATTAGAAAGGTTTGATTACATTTAGTAAGCCATGGAGCCCCTTCTCTTCAAAGACAAACTGCTGCCAGAGACAGATTTACCACTGACCAACAGTGTTTTTATGCAAATGTCCCTGAGTAAGTGCAGTAACCCCAAGTTATAATAGAGTCATTCAATCTTTTGCCAGGACAGCACTATTTATATATTGCAAAGATAAATTGAATATCAAAACCAGTTCCATTATAGAGGGAAAGTTCTCTGTGTAAATCAGAATTTCTAATCACACCATGCTTCTTCCCACTCCCTACCCTATTTGCTTTCCTTGCATTATCTTTATAGATTAATTCCAAATGTGTTTTTCTCTTGTGTGTTCACTTTGAATATTGAAGTGTTTGCCTTATACCAAGCTAATGGATAACGTAAACTCCTTACTATGAAACTTTAAAGTCTTCAAGTGTGTTTCTTCATGCCTTGGGGAAGTGCTATAAAGGGCTTATATTCGCATACAGTGTTTTGTCTGCCACTAGCACAAGTTTCTGTTTGGACTTCTCTTTCTTCTGCTGCGTGATGGGAAGAAATGGGCAGTCATCTCCCTAGTGACTTTATCTCCCCATCAGGAATGAGTGCAAGGGGTCAGATGCCCCTCTGCATGCTAGTCACCATCTGCTGACAGCAGCGCTCTCCCGGGAGAGCTGGCTTTGTTTACTGAAAGGGCTAATATGAGGAGACACGTGAAGTACTTTGGTTTGTGGAAGAGGGCAGGAGAGGCATGGTGCTGTGAAAACATTCCCACACACTCTAATGGCTCATTCACATAGAAAACAAGCGAGAGCCTTCAGCTCTTTTACAGAGCTCAAAGTAGAACAAACGGACTCAAGAACCTCAAGACCCCAGTCAGAAAAACACTTTCCTAATGCACTAATACTGAGATGCTCTCTGTGATAGCTTACCTATGAGACTTCAGCTCTCATTTGGGCAACTAAATGACCTGGCTTGATTGACAAGTTGCTCAGGATCTGGTAGTTGCTGTTGTTTGCTAATGAATTCTTTTTGAAAACCTAAGCTTCAGTTTCAGAATCCTAAACCTCCTAGAACTGGTGAAGAATTGTAGAACTTGTATAGAACCACTGTAACATTTTATCACTATAGTCACTGATTGATTATTTTGTCTTTGGAATAAAATCTGTAGAAAGCAGAAGAAATACAATGTGCCTAAAAAGAGAGATATTTTTTCTCTTTGGTATAGAGACACAGATGCACGCATGAACATGTAACTTTATAATTTGAAGATCAAAAATACTTTCTGAATTAGGTCTTAAGCACAGTTGGGATAGATGTCATGCAGAAGTTCACATTATAAGCTGTTTTAAGCGATGAATG
The DNA here is from genome assembly GCA_033439905.1 of Ceryle rudis. Classification (NCBI taxonomy): domain Eukaryota; kingdom Metazoa; phylum Chordata; class Aves; order Coraciiformes; family Cerylidae; genus Ceryle; species Ceryle rudis. The sequence continues at coordinate 7,850 of JAAGNO010003101.1, read as the reverse complement.
ATGTTTAGTGAACAGTAGCACTCATTATAGTGGTCTACAATTTATCAAATGTATAAAAAGACAACAAATAGTGATCCTGTGTCAACTCACAGGTTTGTGTAGCTCAATAACTGACCTCTAACACCAACCTGTATTGCATGATTAGAAATAAAGCGTAAGAGAATAAACTTAGAGTGATTATTCTGTTAAGATATGCTACCAAATATGTATCAATTAGGGAATATTGAAGTCTAGTATGGTGTCATAGTATAGCAAAGTGCTATGGAAAGAGCATTTCCTGCTTCTTTAGAAGTGAGGTTATGAAACTCCTTAGTTCTTGCAGTTTGAGAAATGCAGAATTACAGTACTGTCTTCAGCTACTACATGACACTTGTTATTTTCTCATCTTCCATCCATTCATATCTTTACTTCCTGAAGGGTCCTAATCTATTTTCATACAGAAGCTGGTCAATATTTGTTACCATGTTTGTTGCTTTGTCATTTCCAGTTAATTTTATATCTTCCTGTGCATTGCTGAGTGGACCAGATCTACAAACTCCATACTGTATGGATGTACCAATTATAATATTTTATTATATTTGATCACAATTGAACATTGAGCTGATATTTTCATAGAAGTAGCCACAGTAACTCCATAATCTTAATTCCTGCATGATAGTATTAATTGTAGCCCAGACAAATAAATATGCATAGGGATATGTATATGGCTACATACACACAGACACACACACAAGCACACATTTATTTTCAAATGTAATATATATGCATATAACTGCCTACATATCTGTAGTTAGCTCTGTTATACGTAGTTATCTCTTTTTCCCGTCATGGGCATTAAGTTACATGTATTAAATTTGCTGCCTTTGTATAGCCCTATTACTCATTAATACAAAATACCTTAACTTTTTTTTTATAGTTGGCTTTTGTCTTTATTTTGGTGAATCCTCAGTAAGTCTCTCTCTACTTCTATTTTTATATTATTTAGCGGTGTATGTTGAGAAGTACAGAGGCCAGCACAGATCTTTCTGAGTTACCAGTGATAACCTTCCACCAGAATGAAGAATGACTTTCCCTTTCCTATCTTTTAATTTAGTAGAAGACTTGATCTCTTTTAACAGAGCTTAGTCTCTTTCAGAATCTTTGCTGGGCACCTTTTAAGAACAAATGTAATCCATTCATTGATGTCCTGACCCTTTATATTCAACTAGTGTAGCTGTAGCAATGTAACATCTTTGAAGAATGGGACTAAAATATACACACTCCCTTTTCCACTTTTGCTCACTATGAGTTCTTGTCAAAGTTAATATAGCTGAAGGATTTGTTGAAATGGATATGACTATGCAAAAGCATCAGGTCAAATATATTACCATGGTCAGGAGCACAAACTAACCCTAAGTTGGTAATTGCATGTTACATTTGCCTTAGTTTTTACTGCTTCTGAGGGAAGGTTATGTCTAATTTAAGCTTGATTCTAAAAATATTCATATTTGGCCTGAAATAACCTCACTTTGGAAATGTGCTACTGCAAATGTGAAGTTTTTTAAAGGCTTCTTTTTTTGGTAGATAAGAGCATTGTTCAGTTCCATCTTACACATTTTTTTGATATGTGTGGTATAGATCAAAGGGCAGTATTTGGCTTTTAGTTACCTGCTGTCACTGGCACTCAAATCACAGCTATTGAAAAATGATGCATGAAATTTATATCACTGCAAATGTCACTATTCTGAATCTTGCATATGTTGCCTGAGCTGTCAGTAATAAAAATCTGTTCTTAATTATTCTACTGTTTAAAAATAATAATTTTCTAATAATCCAGTGAATAGGAATTTGATGTTTTCTTTGGCTGGAAGCATTTTAATGATTTACTACATCTATAAAGTTCTGTGTGCTTTTATAAGATAAAAGCTTTTGCAAATGAGTAGGACTTTCCCTAAATCCCTATGGCTATTAAGAAAGGCAGAATTTGTTTAAATCTGTCTTAAGTTTAAAAATTAGTAACTTAAGGAAAACATTTTAATAGAAAAACAATTTGTCGGAAAGCCAGACGTACAAAATTAGGTTTACAAGTGCTAAGGGATACAAACTATAAAAATGTACAGTTAAAATTAATCATATTAAATATTTTAATCTTTTTGGTTTGTCCATCTTATTGTTTTTCCTAAATAGGAAATAACAGGGTTTATTTTTGCTTCATTGATATTATATGGAACCTATTTCACTGTGATGAGAAAATGAAAATAGCAAGGATTATTAAGAAAGTATAAGAAGAAAAATTAAGGCTTTGGATAGTATCAGATTTTCTGGTTGGAATCGGAATAATCCAGATGATAAATCCTATTTGCTTTTAATACTTTTTTTTTTCCCCTCTCTATTACAGTACTTCTTTCAGTTAATTACCTTCATTCAAAGCCCAAAGAAGTGAACAGAAAAGACTCCCTTTGAAACTTTGGACTAGTCTCATAGATATGATAATTAGCATGAAATTCTACCTTCATTAAAGACTGAAGAGTTTAAAATACACAGAGAGTAATGTGGTCTCTTTTCTTTGTTTTTTTTTTCAATGTGATGATAGACTCAATGTTGTAGGTCATTGCTGTGCTTTACCAAACAGTGTACCTTTTGGAAACATGGATATTAACAGCCACTCAATGAAACACACATAATATGCAGCGAAGAAAAAATGTTTCTTTTTCTTGTCCATCTGATCTTGGCAACGTGTTTAAACAGGAGCATATAACACATTCCATACAAAACACCCTAGCTGATTCTGTACAGTATTTCATTACCTTGCTTAGTTGTTTCTCAAACCAGACTTCTATATTCATGTTTAGGTTTCTCTTTGTATCTCTGTTTGTATCTGAAATTCTAGACAGAATTTATACTTCCCCCTTGAAGTCAAGAAATCTAATATTTATTTTGCCGAAGATATTATTTATCTTAATATTTGTCTGAAGTTTAATGCCAAAATCAAAACGTAGTGTGAATCAAAAATACATAACTGAGTGCAGACGAGTACTACAAAGTTCAGGAAAGCTAGATGAATAGTTCCTGATATAGAAGTGGTTTCTGCCCTTTTTACAATGAATCTGTGCACTAATTGAGACAAAGATCCAATGCAAAAATAATTAATTAAAGACTATAATAATGCTTGCACACAAAGGCTGAATTGTAGTTGTACACATCATCTGGAAAGAATTGTATAGAAGAGAATCCAATAGGGTCTGGAGCAATGACTTTTCCTTTGACAGATTTTACATATCTGTTGAAACAGTTGTCAGCATAAATTTCTCAACTGCAAACACCTCATTTTATGAGTGTACTTTAAATGAAAGAGTCTCTCCTGCTTTCTCATGTAATGGGATTATTGGTTCCGTATATATGCATTAAAATAAACCATGGAGATTATTATTGCATTTTAAAGTCATTTTGTTCAGGATATTGTAGAATGGTGTGACAGCAGGCCCAGATGTGTCCAACCTTAAAGTTGTAATCACTTCTTAGGAATCATCACTTTTTTCCAGGTTCTCTACTTTTTTTATTATCAGCTGGTCCTCTGACAATAGTCAGGATGACGACTGTCAAAATGCTGTCTAGACAAAACGTGGGTTTTTTCAATTTTTGCAGATCTAAGTGACCAGCTTATGGAAGTGGTTGGTCTGGAAGGAGCCATGGAGATGGGACAGATATACACAGGTCTGAAAAGTGCTGGAAGACGACTTGCCCAATGTTCATCTGTTGTCATCAGGTACTGGCAGCTTTAATTTGCACTGCACTCTTGTAGTGAAAAAGTTTTATACATTATCATTTCACTTTCTTTGGTAGTTTAATAGTCTGTATTACTGTACTTCTTGTGAAAGAATCATTTTTATATATTAAATATATCTGTTCATCCATATTCTACGTCTATACACTTTCCTTTCTTTAAAGGTGTCAAAAAAACTAGAAAAAATATGTTTACGTTCAGTCATCACCTGTTCTATTCAACTGTCATTTCATCCTGTGAAGAATTATTGTCAAGCAGTTGAAAGGAGTAAGGCATGAACATCTTGTGTTTTATTGACATACATTCCATGCAATTTTGAGCAAAATGTCATTTAACATTACTTTGACACATTTTAACCCATTTATAATGCATACCTCAACAGAGAATGGTAGCATGTAATTAGTAGTTCTAAGCATTTTTTCTGATCCCTAGAGGTCAAAGTGCTCTGGTTTTAATTTGTTATTTACTGAACACTGACAAGTCACTATCAACACTAAAGGTGTTGATGTTTGTAAGCCACTAATGGTGAAGCACACTAATTTATTGTGTGTTATTGTTTACTATGCTAGAAGTGACCATAATATTCACAATAGAGAAAACTTGGATTAGGACTCAAGGAAAAAAATAACCATTCTAACTTTTGGATTAGATGAAGCCTGGAAAAAGAGAGAGATGGTCAACCCTTCCTTAGTGAGCAATTTCACAGGAGTAATTTTTCAAAATCATTATATAATGATAAAATATATGCTTTTAATCCCCCAAAGCTTAAAATGAGCAAAACCCAGAAGAATAGCAATAAAATCAGCAAGAAAATAAGTAGGATTTGCCAAAGTACACGGCATATTTTTGAGACTCTCCTCTGATGTGGGTGATGAAGTGGGTGATGTTGACTTCAAAAGTACACTTTCATGTGGATGAGGGAGAGAAATAAGATCACAGAAGCATTCCAACCTTCTCTGGATACCAAGAGATAATTTTTACAATCCTGCATCAGCAGGATGACAACTGCAAATGATTCAGAACCCTTCCAAACCTAAGAAGTGAGACCTCATTGAATATTCTTCCTCCACTTAAGGTCATAGATGACACTGGATAATCCCATGAACGGTTAGTCATTTTCAAATAAAGTCCAAGCCTGAATTTCCATTGACCAACTTGAGTACTCAGTTGACTCATTTTTCCACTATTAATTTATCTACTCCATCTTATTTGTGATACTCTTGTATGCCAGCTATTATAATCAGAAACATAGGGTTGGAAAAGACCAAAAAGTTCACCTTTACTTTTATTTTCTCACTTGTCTATGCTTTTCTTAATGTGGTATCCAAAACTAGACAGTGAACACAGTCTGCAGCTTTATGTTAAAAATCAGTGCCCCTTTACTAACAATTTGAATTTGCAACATGGTATGTTAAAGCCTCTGAGTATAGTACAACTGTCGTGTTATGCGAGTGCTTTCTCTAACACAGAGTTAAACACAAATGTAATAATAATAACATTTATGGTTCTGATAAATGGTGATGATAGAGCTAAAATTTATTTTTTATTTCCTTTATAGGAGTCGGTCTAAATTATATATATATAAAAAAAAGCAGTGCTGCTTTTGTCTTTTCAGTTAATAAGTTTTATTTTTGAAGTTCTTGAATAATTCACTCTTTATTTCACAAATTACAGACTATTCTCCCATGAGAGAGTAGCGTATTACTAGCAAGATGTGTGAATGTTTGCAATGTTTTCACTTTGTGTGTTGAAAATCAAACTAAGCCTTCTAAGTGACTAGGTTACTTCTGTAAGCATGATGGGTCATAGTCAGGATTACGCAGAAGCTTAGAGGTAAATCAGGATTGTATGTGTGTGCCATCACAGATATTCCTCTTTAAATACATTTATCAAATCTGACTAGTTACTTTTTCTTATACTGTGAAATACATCCCTTTAGGACCAGCAAGTCTCTGCCTATGCAGATAGATGGGGAACCTTGGATGCAAACTCCTTGCACGGTAAGGATACTTTTATCTCTGGGAAGCGAGTTGAAAAAAAAAATATGAACTTTTTAAAATGAGTAACAAAAATTGCAATAGTCAGCAATATTATCTGATTTATTTACTTTCACTTCATTTTCAATGATAGAGATTCTTTTGGTTTGAAGGACAACCATTGTCATGAGCATTAATTTACTTCAGTAACATCATCACAACACGGTTATTATATAGTTCAACACCCAATGCATTTTCAATTTATCATGCCGGTTTTCCCACGGGATTAGGATGGAATAAAAAAAGCATTTATTTCAAAAGTTTGGAAAATATTCAAAGGGTGCAGTCCCAGCATCGCTTTACCCAACTTGCTCAGTTGAGGTTCTTTCAGTCACTGTTTACAAACACAAGAAAGATGTATCTCTAAGAACTCTCCATTTTCAGCTCTCTCTGATAAATTATAGAGGCTACCTGAGCATTTGAAGATGATGTTGAAGGAATTTAAGCTCTTTATTGTTAAGCATAGTCTTAGTAACATGTTTTAATATACAATTTTATTATCCTTTTTTTTCCCCTAAAGAAGACCTGTGTTTTTAAGTAGATGAATTGCCTTGCAGCTTGTAAGTATGACAAAACAGTAGTGTGACAAGGAAGAAATTCCACTATAGATGGAAGTAATTCTCCAAACAAGGGTACTGGATCACTTTCCTGAGTTTTATGTCTGTAGTATAATTAAAACCTACACAAAAAAAAAAAATAAAAGGGAGCACCTTCAGTAAGGTGCTAACAGGTGTGGCAGCTAATAATGTATGGGTCAGGATGACAGAAAAGGATTGTGATAGCTCATATTTACCATATACACGGTAGTGTACAACTGAACAATGGGAAGAGTGCCTGAAATCTAATTCCCTTTGGTAAGTGCTCAGATTCTGCATTGCAAGGAGAACCACGTGAACACACACTGTGTGAAGGCAGAACAGTGGGAATTTTATGAGATTTATTCCAGGAAACCTTTTGGAGTTAAGAGATATCATTATCTTTACCTCTTCTAAAGCAATGGCTCAGTGCAGAGCAACAGTACTGAACCCAGCAGTTACTTGTTCAAGAAAAAGACATGTAATTTTTCAGTTGCCAGATTACAGGAGAACTTACGGAACGATGCTGGCAATAACATGCTTTTTTTGTCTTGATTGCTTGCTCTGTGCAGAATCCCTGCTATCTGATTGATGATGCTAGCAGAAGCTGCCTGCACAACTGAGGAAAACCTGGAAAAAGAGAGAGTTCTTACATTTCAATTACTGCCTTGAGGAAACAGTAAATTATTACTGATAATTACTGCTGTCCGGTTGAAATACCATTTTAAAGGGGATAGAAATGACATACTTTTCTGCAGAACCTATCCTTTTTGCTATACCATTGTTAAGAGAATATACTTTGTGTTACATAAGAAAACTATGCTGTTGAATGTTTTTATTTCCTCTGAGAAGATGATTCAGAGTTTGGAGAATATTTGTCTGTATTACTGCATCTCTGTAAGTTCAGATGTAGAATTAATATTTTATGTTATATGTAAGTAGTGTGTAACACCTGTAAGTAGTGGTGTTCCCCAGGGGTCAATTCTGGGTCCAGTCTTATTCAATATTGTCATCAATGACCTGGATGAAGGGATAGAGTGTACCCTCAGCAAGTTTGCTGACGATACTAAAATGGGAGGAGTGGCCAATATGCCGGAAGGCTGTGCTGCCATCCAGCAAGATCTGGACAGACTGGAGAGCTAGGCAAAGGAAAACCTAATGAAGTTCAACAAGGATAAGTGTAGAGTCCTGCACCTGGGGAGGAACAACAACATATACAGGTACAGGTTAGGGGTAGACGCACTGGAAAGCAGCCCTGTGGAGAGGGACCTTGGCATCCTGGTGGACAGTAAGTTATCCACAGAACAGCAATGTGCCCTTGTGGGCAGGAAGGCCAGTGGTATCCAGGCGTGCATAAAGAAGAGTGTGGCCAGCAGGTGGAGGGAGGTTCTCCTCCCACTCTACTCTGCACTAGTGAGACCACATTTGGAGTATTGTGTTCAGTTCTGGTCTCCCCAGTTCAAGAGGGACAGGGAA
>JAAGNO010003099.1:55044-68986 GCA_033439905.1 Ceryle rudis | reverse complement strand
GGAGGGTGGCACCGTTACGGACGGAGAGTGAGACGTAGGGCCCCAAGCGAGCAGTACGAGGGTGGCGAGGGGCCTCCGCGAGGGGGCGACCGTCAGGGCTAGAGAGAGAGACGGAGAGTCCCGGGGGGACAGCGGGAGGGTGGCACGGTTACAGTCGGAGAGACGGAGAGACAGAGGGCGGCCTTCCTGCTCCCTATTGGCTGCGCCTGACGCGCTCGCCCTCCAATACGCGCGGGATCCGTGCCTTGGAAGGCGGGCCCGCCCCGCCCCGGCCGTAGCGCGGGATGCTGCTCGGTCACGCTCTGTCCCGCCGGCGGCTCCGGTCTCGCGTGGCGGGCCGGCAGAACCGGGCCGCCCCGTGGGTGAGCGCGGCGCGCCCGGAGGGGCCCTCGCACCCTGGCAGGGCTGCACATGCCTCGGAAGAACTTCTGTAATAGAGCCTGGGTTCTTCAGCTGAAAGCCAGAGCGGCCAGAAAGCCCTGGGCTTTCAGCTGGGAGTGCCTCGGTACGCCCTTCGCCCAGGGCATCCCCTGCATCACGGGGCACTCCCCACGTGAGACGAGTGCCAGGGAAGAGGAGCCGAAGCACAAGGGCCGGCTCACCTGGTGGTTCGAGCACTAGCAATGAGCACCCAGCCACGCATGCAGCGCCTGACCTCCACGGCCACCTGCTCCATCTCTCACACGGCACGGGCTGCAGGGTACCGCAGCCACTGTGGCGGCCTCAGAAGCTGATGCTGTCTGTTGTCCTTGGAAACAAGAGCTGATGCAGGCCTTTTTTGGAGAAGGGCTCCACTAAAGGCCTCGGCAGCAGCAGCTGGACTCTGGCAGAAGGACGAGATGAGAAACGTGACGCCTCACAGGGCAAAAGATGGTGGCCTGGGTGGTGGTATCCTATGGACTGAATCTGACTGTCTGTGGAGTCCCTGGGTGGATCACATCAACCCACGTTCAGATTAGCACACCAACCTAGATGCAAATCAGCACGCTGCGCTGCAGTTATATTGTCACTTCTGTGTGGGTGAACATTTAATTTCCCATGAGAAACATTTCACCGTTACTGGCAGTTTTTTGTTATACATCAGACTTGTTACACCATTACTGCAGACAGCGTATTAAACTGTCTACGCTACTATGCAAGCTCTCATCTAAGACCAAATTGGGCTAACATTTATCATTTGTAACACTGCTGCCATCAAGTTTCTGACAAGGCGTGCCTGCCTGATTGCCCTTGGCTTCACCAGGGCAGGGTTTGAGGGAGCCTGCAGCTACACACTGCCCTCGGGAGCATAGGCTGCAGATGGGCAGGGCTAGTGGAATGGGCCACTGCCTTCTCCCTCATGGTACTTGAGCTGCAAACCAAAGCTGAAGCTGGGCAGCTGGTTCCAGTGGCAGATCCAGATGCAGCATCATGGAGAACTTTATAGAAGGGTTGGCATCGCTCCTGGTTATGGCCAGGCACTTTTCAGACTCACGTTGCTGAGGAGGAAACTTCCTGCAGGAGCTCTCATTTGCCACGTCATTTGTTCAAAGAACACACTGAGAAACAGTCATCACTGGTGAAAATCAGGGCACTGACATGACCTGAGTGGGGAAGTTGGACACCTTACAGTGCATCTGGCATGAATGAAATGGGAAAAAGTTGGTTAAGAGCCAACACAGACAACAGTCATAGTTTTGTTTCTATTTATTAATGCTGACAATTAAAACATACATGTCTGTTTAGTAGGCTTTGGATACAGATTTTAAAGGAACTTGACAGCTCACAAAGTGTAATAAAAAAGCACTAAATGTCTGATTATTTTTCCATTTAGGTCATACAGATTCTACTGATGCTATGCAGATCTCCACTGATGGTTATGTAATATGCCCCAGCACCCCAGTCTCCAGGGTTCTCTGGTTTATTTCTTTTTTTCATATCTTTGAGCAATTTTGTTTACCCAAGTCTCCAGGTTTGGACTGCAGTTGTAAGGCAACTGCAATGTGAGTGTCTACTCATCAAATATGATATCCTTACAGGAGACAACGACAACAACAAAAACAACCCCCATGAGCAGAATCTTATATGTAAAGGCAAGAGAAAATTAGAAATTTAATAATTATAGTGCAGTTCACAGTATAATATATTAGCAATACTTTCATAAATACCTTTCTTTGCAATATTTCACCATCAGTAATAAAATAAATTTATAATCTCTCATTATTATTAAGAATGTAATTACTGTACTAGTTTAAAAAAAATATGTATGGTTACTGAAAAGTTACTTTTTTCCCTCCTTCTCTAGTAGCCGCACCATCTTCCCTGACATGGATATTCTACTACAGTACAATTCGGAGACTTTTTAATAATCTCTAACATCAAACAGCATTAATAGGCACAGACTGTTTTAGCTTTTGCACACAAGGCACAGTAATTCCGGTTTCACAGATTAACTAGTCATAAACACAGTGCTTCTCACTTACAGATATGTTGCACAGCTACAGAATAGAAACAGCAGTTAGGCTCTCCTTTCAAAATGTTCAATGTTTTTGTTCTTGAGTTGGTTACATGGCCCAGTTTCATTTTCAGATGACTTAACATTAATAGTCTATGAAGGAATTACGCAGGGAAAAGAGGGTATGAAAGACTGAATACTAAGAAGGCCTTCACCAATCGCATACTCAAATCATAGCAGAATTTCAGAGAAATGAGAACTGTGAACTTCAGATTTCTTTATTAGGCTGGAAATGGGAAACATAATTCTATGGGTCTTGTCGCTGCTGGTTAGTAGATTTACTTACATCACTTCTTTTAAAATAAATTAACTTTTACTGCATTTATAGCATTTTAAATTAACCCTTATCCCAAATCCTTTGCCAAAAGGAATTTTGGTATCTGGACAAAACCGATACCCGTATGCTGAAAAATGTTTAACTGAATGTCAGTTTTGACAACATTTTCCCAGAAATGTCTAGAGGGACTTATGTCTAATTCTGGGCTGTTGGAATCATTTCACCTCTCCTGGCTTGGAAGTGCATCCTGCCCATGTCCCTGGTCTATGGCAGTTTGAGGTTCACGCAGGAGTGCATCATCCACCTCTGCTCTGGTGTCCAGTGGTGAGGATTTCCACCAAAATCTTCTTATGTTCAGCCTAGTGTTGCTTTCTCACATGCATTTATTTTCCAATACTTATTAGCTAGATTTTCATTTCAATTATAGTCACATAAGCAACTCCATTTCATTTCAGTGGGATTATCCTGGTTTACTCCGATAGCTTTGATCAGAATCTGATTGACTTTTTGTTGTTTTGTTGTTTATTTTTCTGGGCAGACCTGGTTATATATTTCACATACAAAACACTGCTCTGTCTCCTAGAGAAGGTGTAATTCTTTTCTGTTTCCTAGATTCTAGTGTTTTAATAATATAAAAGCTGTAAAATTGTATCATTGTGGACCATATGTGCTACAGATGAACGTTGTTTCCCAAGTCATGAGTGCTGAATAATGTTTTAGAAAAACTAATAACAGAGAAAGGAAACAACTGGCAGCATTTTCTGCTCTCTTCAGTCCACTTTATTGCCTTGTGCTACTACAGAAAAGCTTGATTTCATGTTGGTTCTGCTAAAGAGAACGATGTGATCAAAACTTCTGATACTGTAGCTGAGAATAGTATCTTGTGGAATGGCTCAGTGCTTGAATATTACTTGGTTCTGCCAGATTAATTTGTCATCCCTTGCTTGATCTGTTACCTGTGAAACCAATTCCTTGAAGAAATAGGAATCTGGATAACAGAGCCACTGGCTAGCCTTCCAGAAGGGCGGTATGCCATCGCCTGCCCTAGTCACACAGCTTGACCTGCTGGAAATGCAGAGCTTGGTCAGTTTTTCCTAAGCTTCGGGTTTTATGCACATCTCTTGTGTACCGCTTGCACTCACATTAATACTAATTCTTCCCCAGTTTGCACCGCAGAATTTAGCTGATTAGGAATCATGAGAAAAATCGACCTGATCCACACTCAACTTCTTTAATCTCTTCTGGAAAGACAGTGGGCAGGAGCAGATTCTGTGCCAAATTAACTGTCCCGGTGCATGTTTCATGGTGTGCTTGCCACTTCCCAAATGCAGGAATTATATTTGCAAGTGATGGAGGAAGAAAGCTGAACAATTGTGCAAGTTGTTCAAGATGCTTTAGAAGTTAATACGAGCAGCAAAAGGAAAAGATTAAAACAAATGCAAATGTAGAAATGAATCCTACAGACTCTTTTTCTTGGAGCAGCTATTTATTTTGTTCTTATTTACATAGAAATAACTGTCTGGAATTTATGTTTTCAAAATGGCAGAAGTACTTATTAAAGTCAAATCGTGCTTCTGACTTTCATTTCACCTCTTTACTGTACCTGCCTTTGACAGGATGACATACCAATGATTTGTGTCAAGTACACATTATTTGACTTCTCTGAAGGCTAATTGTTTTCCAATATTTTCATATTCCCTGCATCACTGTTAATGGAAGAAAACCACTGATGGGGGCACCACAGGATATTTTGGGGGCTGGTTCTCTTCATTTCTATTTTCAGTGCAATTTGTTACCTTGTTTGTTAGCTAATTTGAAAACAAAGAGTAACATTTTTGCCATCCTATTTCTTGGCACGTTTAGTCAAAGATTTATTACAGAACGAAGCAAGCAGAGTGTTAGCCATAAAAAGAAATTCCAACTGTGTTTCACAGAACATAGCTTACAGATTATTTTCAAGTACTCACTGCTTATAATAACTTGGTTAAAAATATAGAATGCCAGGTAGCACATGACTTTTGACAAAACTCTTAAGGAGGAGCTTTTAAGAGGCCTCATCAGGCATGATCGAAGTGAAAACCAATAGCCAGCATAATCTGTAGGAGAAAGTAGAGAACCTGTCATAGGGATGGTTAGTGCTCATTTAGTGCTCCCTCTCCCCTGATCTGGGTATGTAATGAAGGAGGTCTTGAAGTCCTACCTTCATTTACAAAATTACTCCAGCAAGCGTGCAGGTGCCCCAGATCATGACAACAACATTTGTGCATGCCTGTTTAGACAGGACATGAACGGTGTTATAACCAGGTTACTGGACTTTCCCCAGCTTGGATTCTTTCTGAAGTCATAGTAATGTTATATTAATTGTGAAGAAAAGGGTGGGTGTGCTAAAGATTAATGGGGACAACACAGGGAGAGCACTAACACTTCCACTCCATTGTCTGGTTCAGTAAATACTCTTGATTATAAACTGGTAAGAAATGACAGTTAGAGCCCCCGTGGCTGTGTGCATCCTGGAAACAGGCAAGATGAGGCTACAGTACAAAGAAGGAAAGACGAAGGTTACAACACAACTTGCTGGCAAGGATTTTGCTACTGCATCTGGGCTATGTAACAACAGGTTTTGTATTTTTTTTCCTTCATAATTTGACTTCCCCTCTGCCCCTAAAATAAAGCTTGTCAACTCAGAGAAGGCCAGTTAATTACCTCCTCCCCACTGCTACTTCGCTGCTGTTACTGCTGGTGGTGGTTTCGCTCCCATGTTTTCAGAAGATCCGTTGCCAGCTGTGAGATGTGTTGCCAGGCAAACTTGATGTGGGTGGACTCCACTGTGCGGGAGCAAATAGCAAAACGTAGCACAAACTTCTCTCGCAGGTGGCACGGGACCAGATGAATCTTCTTGGCCTCATTTATGCTTTTAAGAAGTGCCTCGTTTAGTTCATTTGAGCCCTGAAAACATTGTAATTCAATGGACACAGTGATGAGTTTCAGAAGCAAGTTTGGAATATGGGAATCCCACCAAGCAGTCAAGCCCAAGTACCACCAGTAGCATGCAACCACTTTCTCATCTCCCAGTGCTTTGTCATCTAAGGGTTACATAAAGATGATAGCGCAAGAGAGAGTTTTTCAGCCACAAGGAGATTTATGGATTAACTGGGATTTAGAAGCAGTGTTCTCACTGGGGCATTTGTGATAGCTGACTGCTTTTTTGTGACCTAAGGTCATGAGCTGTGTAGTTTCATGTCAAAGCAGTCACGACTGAAAACATTTCATTACACCTTTGTTAGATTTAATCAAACAAATGTGGGAGGAAGTTTCGTAATGAACTATACTCACATTTGTCAAACAAACCTTCCAGCCTTCATTTAAGCATGGCTGCTATGAGAGAGTCTTTTGAATATGAAGATGGAAATTTTACCCTTAAGAAATACTTAAGGTAATATATCCCCGGCGTAAGTAAGTTTCATATTATCGGTAGAAACCCTAAAAAAGTATTTGCCTCAAGTTCTATAGGAAGTGTCCACCATAGAGTCCTACAGAGTGGGTCTTGGGGGGTGAATTTTAAAAATGTGGTACACTGGCCCTCCCACGGAAAGTAAACAGTCTTCTGTATTCCAGGAAACAAAGATATTAATGTTAAGGATCTTGCAGAAGGTCAGGGGGACTCTACATGCATGCGGTATTGAATTTTATCTCCTTCTAGTGTGCTTTGTTCTCCTTGTGCTCAAACAGTGAATGTGAGGATTTCCCTTAGGGCAACTGTCTGCTCTTAAAATCAAACCTCAAAAGACATAGGACTGCGGGAATGAGTACTGGTTCTTCTGCAGGTTCAGCTAATGTTGAATCAATGGTTTTCCTAATTCATGTCCATCAGCATTTCAGAATAAAACAAAAGATGTCATCAGATTTTCAAAACCAGTAGTAAACTGCTTTAAATAAGGCAAGAAGGAATCCCAAAACTTTTAGGATTTTTGTCTGGCTTAGCAGCACAGGATGAAGTGCTAGCTGCATACCTCTGACATTCTTTGTTACCCAAATTGAAGAACCCATCTGCCTAACTTTCGTATCAGCAGAGCGAGAGATGGCTTCAGCTTTGCTGGGCAGTTTGCCGTAACAGCTTAGGATACACCATGTTGATCTTCAGTGATGTAACTTTATTCTTTGAGGATGTATCTCAGCTATTGTACAGCCTTTACTCTTTCCATTGCACTGCTGGTAACACAGAACTGCAAGAGATGCTGGGACCACCTGCGCTTTTACCGCACTGTTCCCTTACTGAACACTGACTGTGGTAAGAAACGCAAACAGGCAAATCCATCTGTTCAGCAGCAGTTTTGTTACTGTAGCATCACAGATCTTGAAAGCATCCATGTCAGGAAACATGTTCTCTCAAATCTCTGCAGTTGTGACTTACCTGCTTAGCCTTTCCCATGTAAAAACAAAACACAAGGGAGACAGTTTCCCATTGGCACTGAGGATAAACATATTATTCTCATGCTTTTTGATATTAGAGTTAGAGCTGAACCCAAGTGAAAATCTTGTTCTGACTTAGCACAAGTTGTTCGGGAATTTAAATGAAAGCCTGGAATTCATGGCTTAGCTTTAGCTTTCTAGCAATATTTATGCAACTCAAATGTTCCTAACTAAGGCAAGGACCAACTTTGGTATTTTGCAAGTCTCCACCCATCATGGGTCAGACAGTGGTGACAATGATATATTGCTTTCTTATCAAAGGTAAATCATCAAAATGGTGATCCTCACCCTTAATACGAAATGCAAAGCACTAACTTTTAGGCAATACAAGCCTATGATATATATATGATATTAATATATATGTTATATACTATTAATATATGATGTTAAGTTAATGCCTTTGGCAGGGTTGAGGGGAGGAAGGAGAAAGATTTATATATCTCTCCCCTGTTCTACTCTCACAGCTGCACCAAGGGGCTGCTGTGACACTCAGGTGTCACATCAAATTGAAGTTAGTAGTGACTGATCATCTCCCAGAGCTTTGAGAAGCCAGCTCTGATTGAGTCTGTCAGCTTCAGTAAGAGAGTATTCTCACCCCCTTGGAGAAATGACTAGCTTGACTTGTATTCATCTGCAGACAAGACAAAGAGGCCGAAAATGAGCCCCTTATGACATGATACATTTGATGAAATAGTTATAATGTGAAAACCATAGATTATTAGTCCATCTGCTCAACAGTGCAAAAGGCAAAAAATTGAAAGTTATAGCTAAGCAGTTGAGTAAGAAAAGGAGGAAAAAGGATTTCTCAAGAACAAAGGAAAAATATTTCATACTTTTACAGCTGTGCAGCATTACAGTTCAAGTGCTCTGTCCCTTAGCCCCACTGTAACCACAAAATTACAAGTATCCTACTTCTAAGATGGTTTTTAGCATGAATTACAGAAATCACAGGAAAAAAATTGAAAGAGCGATTTAAAAAGCAAATAAAGCTGCAAAAATAACTATAAAATGCTCTTCATTTAAAAGCTTGTTAGTTTTGGTTGGTTTTTTGGGGTTTTTTTTTTTTTGGACTGGGAAGGCAAGTGATGCAAACACTGCTGTTTCAGCATTGGTTTCCAGCAGAATCACACCTTTATTTTACAGCTTGTCCAAAAGTTTCTTAGCTAGGCATCCAATATTTACCTCCCATTGCAAAACTGCCTTTCCCTGTAGAACAGATCTCTTCCTCTGGACCATCAGGGACAGGAGAACAGATGTAGATGAACTACTGGTCTGATAAAAAGTGACAACTCCTGTGTTGCTATGCTCTATTTCACCAGCACTGTTTCTTTGAAGTAAATGTAGAGCACTAACTAACAGCTGTCTCTGGATCTGCAAAACTAGTGTTTGCTTGTTCCATGTGAAAGAGCAGACTACAACCAATGTCTGGTTATTGAGCTGTAAAACCCACAGAACCTATGCCTCAAAATCTTTTAAAAATTCTTGCTAGGAAAGAAATAATATTCATGTTTCTACTTCCTGGAAAAACTCCACGTTCTGTAATTTGTCCGACCAGTGTGAAAGATAGTTAGCTCCTTCAGCCAATTGCTTCAAACCCAGGTACCTGGGGCAACTGGATGACTGAGAAAAGAATTTGTGAAAAGCAGTAACACCACACTACCCAGAAGGAGCCAAGATATGCTTGTGAGCCTTCAGAAAAGCTAAAAGCTGATTTAGGTATCATGTGAACTAGAAAACACCAGCGCTGTTATTATTATTGCATGGTGTTCAGATTCAGTGTCACAATCCAGCCCTTTATAGAGGCTTTAGTTGCAAGCTCCTCTATTAAATGAGTTCTCTACCGAAAATAAGATACTGATGCCCTTTCAGTGCCTGATTAAACAAGGGATCTGTCCCAACTACTGCAGCTCTTATGCTCTATGTGCAGAGTGAGTTTTTTAGTTCCTGTCAGGCAAGGTCTCTATGTCAGTGAACTTGGCACTTACAGAGATTGTGGGGAACAAAAGGCCAAGAGGGGAAAAAGGATCATGTTCAGCCAAAAAAAGCAGACCAGGGCCAAGGGCAGTTGGGAAGCTGGCCTCCCATGCAAACCCATTCTTATATCTTGCTCCAGTTTGCACATTCAGACTGTAGGATTTTACAAATGAAAACGTATTCTTTGAAGAAAACAACAAAATGTCTTTACTGTGTTAATCTTCATCCATGATAGTTATTATTTGTATATAATTGGTTATTAAATATAAACACAGATAAAATTAATTTGACAAGAAACATGTAATACACACACATGCCTTCACACCATATACAGATGTCTAGGGAAGGACATTAAAACAATCACCTTCATCAAGGCCCATCAAGCACAGAATATAGCAGTCATTTTGTGTGACTGAGTAGACCTTTGCTTTGACTATATACTTCCATACCCTAATATACTTGAATTGTCTTCAGCATTTGATTCATGTTTAACAAAATTGTCTTAAGCTTCTTTCTTTAATCTGCTTAGATACACATGAATCCCTTTAATTTTCCTTAAAACATAAGCATATTATCTACAAAGACTATATTCAATTGCAGGTTATTATATTGCTATAAAATATGACAGAAGAAATAGGAGGTCTTAGCTGCCTTACCTTCATACGAAAACACACTAGTCCCAAGACAACCTCTGCACAGACCTCAAATCTTTCATCCTGAAGGACTAGATGTTCAAACTGATGTGACAGCCTGACGTGCTGAGAAGAGAAAGATAGTATCAACATTGTATAAATTTGATTCATCAAGAGAAAAGATGTGCTAAATTGCTTCCATCCCTTATCTCTCTTCTCTGTTCCCTCTTCTGATATGTGGTAATATTCACATATTGCCATCTGTTTATGTCAACTTACATCCTGTTTATGACTTCCAGACACCATATTGAGCCATTACTATATTAGTAGCCTAGTCTATCTTAGGCAGTACTAGTCTGGCTTCTTAATGAAACACTTTGGCATGGTTTCATATGATACCATATTAATAGCAAATAATTGTAATAATATTTTTTAGGTTTTCTACCACTGTCAGTTTTGGCTGGGAATGGCTAAGGAGTCCAAAAGTTATTATGCAGAAAGGAGGAGGTGCAAAATAAGCTGGAAAGACACACTTTTTAGACTAGTTCACTTAATATGAGAATAACTGTGAAGAAGGGGAGAACTTGCTCACCCTTCTGACCTGGGTGCTCAGGTTCAGTTGAAAAGAAAGGTGATGGTAGTATAACCAAGAAGATGGATAGCAGAAGTCAGCCAACTTGTTTAGAAGTTACTGGGGGAAAAAAGTGACATTGGACACCAATCCAGAGCAGTTATTTTGAAGCCCAGGAAACCAGTGCTCTTCCAAAATCAAATAGGAAAAATACCAAAAGGCACACCAACAACCAGCTAGGAAGTTAACATCAGTCAGTGATGCTTGCATACTCACACCACATTTTGTTTTCCTGCAAACAGAAAATTAATTCAAAAGTTCTTGGAAAAAAAGAACCCATGTCTTCCTCAGGTACTTGCAGTACCTAACCCAGTCTCGCTCTCATTGGCTATCACCAGTTTAGTGCTCACTACCCTAAAAAAATACAAAAAAAAACCCCAAAAAAACCAAACCAAAACAAAAAAGATAACAACAGCAACCACCTATTAGAAATAGAGTTTGTCTTCATGCAATAGCCAGTCAATAGCCAGTCTACACCAAAAATTATCAGAAACATCATAAAATGATGTTTAAAAGTTTCTTAGTTATTATATACTTATGACTGCTAATAATTTCACAAAAATAAACAACTAAGCCCATGTCTTTTCCTGCTTTTGCACTTTGCATTTTTGCAAATTCAAGGACAGATGTCAAACAAAAATGAAATGCTTCACTTTGGGCCAGGGTAAGCGTGGAATGCTTCATCTCACAGGAATTTTTTTCCAGAAGGTCAAGAACAAGGCAAAGCAGAAATTACAGAAAACAAAACAAAACCAAACCAACACACTTTGCAATCTTAATCATAGCTTTCCAATGTTTGTTGATTTCTTAAAATAGAAAAAACATTGTTTATATTCAATCCAAACACTGCTTTAAAACCTTCATACTGGGCATACTGGTACCCTGTGCAACCAACCAGTCTTACTGTTGTTACCACTTCCTCTCTTCTATTTGTTACATCCATTTATCCTCTCTCTCTAAAATTAGACTGAAAGCTTTTGTAGTCAGGAACGAGACCAATAAAATGCCCAGTCCTCTCCAAGGCATTTGAATGTTCTGCTAACATAAACAGCATGAGTTTACAGCTATGAAAATTGACCAGAAGTATATGTATACATACAGATATTTGTATGCATAATTGCATGGAAAACATATGTGAAATATGCACACTATGTCTTGGAAAAGCCATTAAAAAAAACACATTCAGAGAGGTGAGAATTTCACAACGGTTCAGCTGAATGTAATCACCGACTGAATTTAATCTGGGTAAGAACTGAGCAAAACAAAAATTCAAGATTCAGCTCACTGTGAACAGTTTGTACAAGAAAACTCCGGACCCATGTTGTAGATTTTATAGCAGGTATTTATACCCACTTTTTTCACTAAAAGATTTTGAAAGAAATAAAACCAAGGAAAAATAGAGAATATTCAGTAAAACACAAATCAAAATTCCAGACGAATTTTGTATTCGTGTCCGGGTGAAAATACTTTTATCCATAGCGTGTCTTAACGAGCAGCAATAATTTGTAAAACCATTGGGGGGCACCAAGTGCATTGGATTATAGAGAACTGGAAAAGAGCAGAGGTTGAACTGGAGCTTCACTTGCAATAGCTTTACTTAACAGATTTACCCAAGGCCCTGGACCTTTGAACTATAAGCTATTATCCTGAATTGCTTTTACAAAGATTGTTGCAATCAAACATAATTAAACCAAGTAAAGTTAAAAAATTATTAAGCCTTTAAGTTTAAACACTGAAACCAAAGGGCTTTTAGGTATCCCACCTGCCTCTGTGAGTCCAAGAGCTCTGGATGTGAGCATGGCAGTAACTCACAGGAGGACAGGACATGTATGGCTTTAGCACTTCAGCTTTTCAAGGCAGGCGGGTAAATTGAAAATAAAGTCCTGTCTGGGGAACTGTGAGCACTGAAACTAAGGATAAGAAAGAAGGAGGGGTAAAAACTGACAGGCTCTTCTGAGTTTTCTGCTGAATATGTACATACCAAGCTTGACCTATGGATATTTTAATCCTCCATATGCTTTTGATTTTGACATTTGTGTCATGCTGTGTCCCTAGCACTATTAACTTAAAGCTGATGACCAATTATTATTTAACCTTTATAAACGGACTGCATTAGCGGCCTGAAAAGTCTTGGTATATAGGAACAGAATACCAACACTTCACAGTGAAATTTAGCAGATTGAAGAAAAGAAGCTTGTAAGGAATTTTTGTGTATCACGATCTATCTCAGGTAAATAATCATTGCTCTTCTGCAGTGAGAAGGGAAACGAGAAAGGGATCTAATTCATTTGGTAATTCAGGGTTAAGGGAAATGTCTTACATAATCACTACTAGAAGCAGTAAGGCATTAAGATGTGGTCCCTATTTAAAAAAAGTCTGTATTTCTCTAGGTACATCTGTGAATATAAATATAAATGCTTCTGCACTGATGTGTGTAAAATGAATTTTTATTTTTGGGCAAAGCTTTCAAGAACTAAAATAGTTTTTGATTGAAGGGAGCTTCTCTGAAGCATCAGAGTACACTAATATGTATATGCAAATAAGCATACCTGGCTAGCCTTGATCACTTCACACATTTATCCTATAGATTTTTCCTCACTGTCTGTCTTAGCTTGCATCCCACTACACTCTGAAGAAAAATGCTGTCAAAAGTGTCTTCTCAACAGTCACTTGGACTGTGCCACCCCCCAGTTGAAATGCTATCTCTGTCATTGCTGTTCTGTACAGTCCCAGTTTAATGGTCTCTGCAGTTAATTTTTAATGGAATTCATTATCCTCAGCAAAGACAGATGGACATGGTACACTGATTTCTTCTGGTCCCATGGAGGACTCATCTGAGTGAAAATGTTCATGGGGATCACATACAAAAACATCAACTGTTAAATTTCTCAAATTACTTCTGAGCTCTTTGAGAGGACTTAGACCAACATGGGAATAATAGATGGTCAAGCAGTTTGCAAATGAGCCATTTATAAATGGGCCATTTGGGTTTCACATTTATACTGTCTCTAAGTGCTTGGAGTCAGTCCAACAATAACTGTTGTTGGGTTTACCTTCTTTGTACATCTCCTTTGTGGCTTTGGGACATACCTCCAAAATTTGTGTTTTTCTCATCCCACACTCTTCAGAGATGACTGCCCTCCCCTTTGCCACTAGTTTAAAAACTACACTTTGCAACTGGTTAATATTACATGTTGTGTGGGAAAAGCATGCATAACTGGAAGGTTTGGAAAACAAAAAAACTTCCCGCATATAAATCCAAGTCACACATTCTCATCCCCAAGGAATATTTTAGTTCCTAAATGCCCTCTTCAGTACCAGCAAATGCCAGGTCACAGTGGTTATTTAGTAATTTTAATGCAGACATTAAGGCTAAGGCTACAAACATAACAAACACCATTTTCTTAAAACATACTAATGAAAGAGGAAAGAAAAAGAAAAAGAAAAAGAGAAAGAAAAAGAGA
>JAAGNO010003099.1:0-54944 GCA_033439905.1 Ceryle rudis | reverse complement strand
ATAATATGTAAATTGTAATATATGTAAGCATAAAAATAATAAAATAATATGTAAATTGTAACAATATTATATATTATAAGTAAATTGTAATAATATTAATCATGTATAATAATCTGTGAATTATTATCTTGATACTGTACTTACCCGATAATCTGTTACAAGGCCTGAAAGTTAAAGAAAAAATATTCACATTGTTTCATCACAGCCAAAAATCCTTCAATCATTCTAACATTATTGAAAAAGCTGTATCTTAGCTATTCTGTATGTTTGCTACAAACTTCTGCATCACCGATGTCAACAGGACCACTAAATACCCAGTAGGATACTTGGCAGCATGCAAAATGAAGGTGCTTGTAATACGCTTCACTCCTTGGCTAGTCAGAATATCCCACTAACAAATTAAACAGTTTACAGGGGAAGAAACACCATTTTCCTTTCTGCTATACTGCAGATACTGTGGAGGTGATGGACTAAACACTATGCTGATTTTCTTCCTATAAGGAAAAGAAGTAGTAGATAAAACAGCTATTATGAATTTTGTCTTAAACAGTTTGCAGAATCCCCAGACTCATTCTCTGCTGAGTCATGACTTCATGACTCATTCTCTGCTGTGAAATGTCACCACATTTACCCTTAGTGAACTGGTAACGCTTCTTAAAATAATCCACTTCTAAGTACTTTTTATACTCATTCATGTATTTGTTGCTCATTCTTCAGTATGTCTGATGTGACTGGAAAATATGTCTCAGAATTGACATCTTCCTGCTCTGGAGAATACTATTCTGCCATTTTCCTATGGCTTTTCATTTGATTTAGTGAAAGCCCCTTACAAACACAGATTGACCAAGCCACAAAGCAGTCCAAGGAGACCAAGCAGAGGGCATTATTAGTTACCTTTTATATAAGCACACAGAATCAAGATGCATTTACCTTTTCTTTGAATCAGGTAATTAACCAATTTCACAGTAAAGAAAACTTCTAACATAAAACTGGATTACTTGCAGCAAGCTAGTGACAGAGATTAAACTGACGTAAAACTTAAAGCACTTCTTTTAGGAAAATGTGGATGCATCTGCTTAGCTTTCTTATTCTGATTTATTACTCTGAAGTATAAGCTTCACAGGAAAGAATGTACTTAAATTCCATGGGAAAATGCTGTCTAAGTGCTCCTGGAATTATGAACCACGAGGTACTATGTAGTACTGTAGCTTCTGGATTTGACCAGTCTATGTCATTTACATAATTCCTCAGCCTTTATATTTTCTAGGCATTTAAAAAAATTACTGTATTTCTTGTGTTACAATCTCTCTTGCCAATATCCTCTCATCTATGCAGCCAAAACAGGAAAAAACATGGCCCTTCCTCCCTGAACCATATGGCCATTTGTTTCTTTAACTTCTAACTAGGTTATTTTCCAAAAAAAAAAAAAAAAAAAAAGGAAAAAAAAAAAAACCAACAACAAAAAACCCCCACAACAACCAACAATCATTAACCTTTTCCTGGACCTCAGAAAATGAACATGGTTGTCTCAGCTCAGTAACAAGATAATCTCATAACATTCATATTCTTCTGCATTGTAGCAGCCATTTTTCTTTGATAGTTGTAAGACTGGTAGCAAAGGACTAAAGCAACTGGTGATAGATAAATAATCCTACGCTCCTGTACGGGGCTGTGTCTAATGATCCACAACAACGCCTTTCACAAGCTGTGAAGCAGAATGCAATCAATGATTAGTCCTTGATTACAAGCCTTAGTCTTACATCTGTATTTAACCAGGAGGAACTGCATTGTGGGAGCATATGTGGCATTCACAATAGAGTATAAAGCTGCATTCTTCTAACACTGCCATTAGGATTTGACCTATATCCTGGGTTGCCAGGCAAGCTAGTATAATCTTCCTGGTGTGATGATGCAAATCACATAAAATTATAATTAATGACAAAATAAAGACTTTCCCCTTGGGGGCATACATAATTGCCATTCGGTTATTAAAAGTAATTGCTCACAGATAGAGATATTTTTCTGCTCATTTAAATTCTTGAGTGAGGGGTGAGCGAATTCAAAAATGCTACTTCATTCACCTTGTAAACCCTGATGGGAATTCTCAGACCTGAGATAAATTCAGAAAATAAGACACTCTGTTAGACAAGTCATATTTCCAAGATTGTTGACATCCCATAAATCACACAGGGATAAATAGGGACTGTAACAGCCTAGCACCTTTACAAATTTTACTATGCTTATTGAAAGCATAAGTGTGGATTGAATTTAACAGTTTAACTAGAGGCCTTTGCATTTGAAAAGTGTTGTCCAGCTCTTTGGAAAATTGATATCAAATGATGATAGAGCACAGAAAAATGCAGCATCACCAGACTGCCGGTAATCAGTGAATCTCTATGAAATAATGATGTCCAGATTGCATAACATGCTCTTCCAGCTTCTGAAGGCAAGTCAAAGGCTGGACAACTGGGGAGCTAAAGCTTTCAGAACAACTAGGTGTCCTTATTGAAAGCACCTACTTTTAAGAAAGTTTTTACTTCCTCCTGGTGCTACTTAACCTGAGGACAACCTAAGGTTCATGTATCAGCAATGTCAGTTGTCACAATAACATATCTTCACTTTAGCTAAACTTGGATTTTTCCTTCTGAAGAGAAATATTTTTCATGTACATTAAGTAAAAGCTAGTGACTTAAATGTATTTGCTATAACTTGTATTTTTCATTAAAAAGGCAAAAAAACAGTGCCTCTTTTTTTTTTCCTTTACAATTTTAGCCTTTGGAGGGTGAACTTCAGCTCCAGCACTACTGCATTTTCCTATTTATTGCGGTGTTCTATATTGCCATTGCTTGGAAACATAGACAAGGAATAAAATGCAAAATTTATGCCAGTTCAGGATTAAGGCACGAGAATCCATTTTTTTCTAAGGCTTTTTAGTGGACGGTGGAATTCTGGGTGTTATTAATTTAAATGTCAATGATTTCATAGCCATAACAGAGATAAGATAAAAGTACTCAGGCTACAGTTCTGAACACAGATCAGCACCAGCAATTCTAGGAAAAATACGAGATAGAGTAAATGGTAAGAACATCCACATGTGATTCATCCTCTTGAGAAAGTTATGAGGGAACTTGCACCACATGTTGACTCTGCACTGCTGTGACCTTCAAAATTAATCAGTTAATAACCTAATGTGTAAAACCAGGCTTCAGGATGGCAAATGCCACTCCGCAGTTGCTAGTTGCTAGGTTTGTGCAAAGAGAAGCACTAATCCATTAAGGAGCTTTGCACAGGGCCTAAGATTTGTAAGTTCTTTATGAGCATTTTGTGAAGAGTTTTTGTGAGCATTTTGTGTAAGATGGAGAGCTTGCACTTACTGCCTTCTCTACAGTCAGTGTAAGAACATGAGAGCAACATGATAATGTTTCAGATAACTATCACTCAAAACAGAGCACAGAAATCAAACATCCCTTCTTTGTGGTTTCAGGGAATGTTTGCTCCTGACATGGGTTTTTGAAAATTTGAGTCAGAGCTTGTGTGAATAGCTAAGAAAAAAGATCACAGACTTTATAAATCCTAAAAACAAATCAGAACTTGAAACCATTCTAGAGAAAGATGCTGGGGAAGGCAGGTTAAGGCACTCAGTACACAGCACCCAACGCTATCTTTACCTGACTGCCAAAAGATCATTAAATATTTTCTCAACACTCCTACAAAGAGACAGTGAGTGGTAAGTCTGGAGCTAAAGAAATCCCAATGCAAAAGTATTAATATAACACTTTATAACATGGCTTTCCCTCAATTTCTTTTTATACTAAATAAAATCCCACTAGACATATGCTTACACTTTAATAAGCTTAACTCCCTAGGGCACTCTGAAAGTGGAAATAGGCTCCTAAACAACTTCGGTAGTTTTAAGAATTTCAGTTTTTATCTTAGGTAAATTTTTTTCCATTAAATATCAGTGTGCAAACAAAATAATAATGATCACATTTAATTATAGAATTACCAGATTCCTGATGATGATGCTGCAGGTAAAGAGGTTCTAATTTAAAGGCACCTGTTAAATCTGCTCTTTTTTTCACCCTGTATAAAAAAGAAAGAAATCAATTTGAGACATTTCAGAATTAAAATTTAAGGGATTAAATTTCCACGAGAAGTGAAGGCGAACTGAATGTGTTTAAACTGGCGCGTTTCCTGAGCACAGCCTGTGCCATTTCCAGTGCTGTCCTTACAAGTAGATAAGAGTAAGGCTCAGCAGGAACGGGCAGCATGACTGCACGGCTGCATATTTAAAAGCAGACAAGAAACAGACACAGAGGATCTTTTTATGGTGATAGACACTCACACCAGAATGTGAGACTAGCTGAAGCAATGTTAATGTTTGCAGTCAACAGAAGTTGCCTTTAAATTACTGCAGTACAAAGCTGTGTGGGAAGAGCTGTGGCTTCCTAGACACCGTGCGCAGCCGTGGTGAGGCTTTGTGGATGCTGGCTGCTTTCTCTCTGTGCTGCACTGGTGGCAGCAGCAGCCACTGGTAGGGACAAGCCACCCGGTCCAGATTCAGGCTTCCTTCTTGTGCCACCCTAACCTTAGCTGGATCAAATATACAATTATTGACAGACATGCTACCGCACAATGTAAAACTGAGAAGCATACCTTACTATTGCCAGCTAGTGGGTGGTATGACTGGGCTGAGGTTCAAAAGCCAGTATTCCCTTTTAGAGAGAATAAAGTATGTTTTGCCAGAGGGTAATAACAAGATTTTCCTCATTTATGCTTCACTTTACAGGTAAAACTGACTGACCTTCACAAATGTTGGGGTTTATAGGGGCAGAAGAAGAAGAAACCAGAAATGAAAAAGAGAAAGACTGCTACATCATTATATTAGGCCTATAAATGTACTACAAAGTAAGCAATAATTTTGTCAACATGGAACACTCTAAGTGACAAAAGTCCAAACCTTTTATGATTTTCTGTGCGTGCATTTTTTTCTGTTTTTTTTTTTTTTTTTTTTTTTAGTGTTTTAATGTAAAATTGCAAATTTCTAAGTAAAAATCTAATATCCAATATTTTCATGTGTATGTATAAATGCATAGGCCAGTACATACTCCTGCATCCACATCTAAACTGTGCTCCTAAAACTTTTTTAGAAGTCTTCTCACTAATGGTCAGGAAAGTACCAAGGTTAACAATTAAGTACTTGCCTTCAGGTATGGAATATCCATAGGTGAAGATAAGTAAGCTTATGCACATGAAAAAATAGTAAAAGATATTCAGAATGTTCCCAATAAAAATAATGAATAAACCATTTACATGCTGCAAAATGTCCTGTGGACAGGAAGAAGAAACTATTAACTGAAAGAAGGTTTAATGAGGGTAAATATTTTTTTAACAAACCCAAAGCTGTTCTACTCTAACCCAAGTTACAAGCAATATCATTTGTTGTCGTGTAAGACCTTCATTTCTTCTGTAATATGCCATGCTAAACACCGGAACATATAGCTATTCTGCAGGAACATCTAGCTTAGAAGATATAAAAATGCTGTCATCTTGTACTTGGTTGGTGATGTTACTGCTTTTTTAAAAGATGGTGATCTCTTCCATCTGGGGACTTCACAGGTCTTAATCTGGCAACCATGAAAAACTATCTAAAAGGATTACTGACATAAATCCAAAGCCTGGACATCAATGCATATGAACCATTTGAGCTGCACCTCTATACACCATGTCTAGATTTCACCCTATCTATTTAAACATCTTTGCAGCAAATGCTTGTGTGGTCAGGTAATGGACAGAAGTGGTGTTCTTCACTCTCTTTGCAAATATACCTGATTGACTGAAGGATCGTGAATATATTTTTCAAAAATGTCATTAATAAGCAAGAATTTTTCTAAGGCTTGATTTTATGCTAATAGACCTACTAAAATCTAGCTTGAGTGGCACAGATTCATAAATTAAGTACTCATAATACAAAATCCTGGTGAATAAAGTAGTGAAAATCAGTGAAAAGTTATTTAGTTGGATTACACATCTGCAGCTTTTGACAGCTCCACTCTATTCTGTCCATTTAAAATGCCAATCACCAAAACCGCAACTTCGTATTATAAACCAAGAGGAAAATTTCACTTCCATCTCCAGATAAGCATTTCCTGTAAGCAGCTTCCTTCTAAATATTAAAACAACCTTCTGAACCAAAAGGTAACACTTAAACCCTGAAAAGAGTAATGGAAAAACAAAACCACCAAGACTTTGTAAGATTATTGTTTTCACACTCTCTGAAAGAACACACTTCTTCCCATTTTATAATATTCCAGAATATTGATTAAACAAGTCAGGCTAAACTGTCTGGTAGTTTCAAGGAACAGTCTCTTAAAGACCCTAATGTCTGAATATGGAAAATATGCTCATCTTGGAGTGGCTATATTAAATTCCTTTTTATAGGAAATTGACTGCTCTTTTCAGCACATCAAGAGGTCCGAGAGCATTTTACAGAAAGTTTAAAATGAAGTTGCTTCCAAATCCCAAATGACATCTGAGTAGTTAAATAATTACATTACAGATATAGTGGCTAGATTATCTTAATTAACTTGCAGGGGAAAGAAATGGGAGTGTTTACTGGGGAAAGTGCTGAGGAGCCTGAGCTGAGGAGACTGTCCATCAATGGAAATTAGCTTAATTTGATTCTGAAACGGTGTTCACTGTTTATTGAACTCTTTCCATATTATTACAATATCATGGTTAATACTTCCTAGGCATCCTAAGAGGACTATGTATCTTTCACAGTTACTTTTTCTTACAAGGTTGCTTCATCAAATGTATTACTACATTTCATCTTTTCTGGCAGTGTCACAGTTGATAAGAGAGGTGAATTTTGGACATGGGCCTTGGAAATAGTGACATGATGGATTTGGCTTCAAGCCAAAGAGTTTAAATTTAAATGTATACCTCATTCATTATTAAGCAAATAACACCTATGCATAAATGTCTTGCTGAAATGAAGCCTGAATGGCTATAGTTGTGAAGCATTAGCTTCGAGCAAGGAGATGTGTTGCAAGGTCTCTTGAGATTCCTCGCAATGGAGTATTCCTACCTATAAGAACAAGCATTTTATGCAATGGCTTATTGAAAAATAAAACAAAACAAAACAAACAAACAAACAAAAAAGGAAACAAAATGGAGGAAAAAACTTCCCTAAGTCTAAGTTTTGCTAGGAAGAAGGTAAAATCACCTGAGATGGGAAAATAAACTGACAGACAGTATGATTGTATATACCTTATTATCCTGAAAAGCCAGGTAAAGCACTTGTAACATAACTCCACAGGGGTTTTGGGGAAAGCAGAATTAATGGGAAAATAAACTGGTAGGGACTAGACTCTGGACCCTAACTGTCCTACAAAAATTGAAAAGAATGATGGTTTATTGTCTCATTTCTTTGCTAACAATGTCTTTGAGTGATGACAAAAAGATGGAAGAAAGTAGCAAAGGAGTTTCATCATATTCCTATTTCCATACACACAGAGAGACAGCTAGTTATGAGGTACTTATAAACTGGAGTCTTGCATTAATCATTGCCACTACTGATGAATCAGGATCGAAATGTACATTTACTCTAAGAAAAAAAACCCATAATGGTTTAGAATATTTGAAGTGATTACATCAGGAAAACTATTAAACTAAAAATGCAACATATTACCTGAATAATCTACATATAGAGAAGTAAACTTTGCTGAGAATATTAAAAGAGCCAAAGGTTAATCAAAGACAACTGAGTGATCACTGTCTCACATGTATTCTTTTCTTAAATAAGGTCACCTTTTTCTGGATGATGTTTTAGAATCTTCTTTTTAACATTAATTTTTTTTTTCTTTTTATTGCTTTTGCAAATTTACTTCTATTATAACTGAAATTAGAGTTTTCATTTATCTTGATAAATAGTCTGCAGTTACTGAATAGCTGTTTTGCTAATAAGTATCATTAGTCGTGATGCTGGTAGACACTAGGTTCTGGAAATTCTAGTTTGGGACACAATAGGAGCATCTATTATGGGATGTTTCTGTTACTGCTATGATACTTTGCTTTGTTTCAAGGTATGCCTATGGGGTTCTACTTTGGCATCTTTTTATATCAAAATGTCATGTCTGTTGTCATCTGGGGAAATTGAAAAGCAGTACAAAGTTACATAAATAGTTCTTTTTGAAATCAGCTGGTTTTCATCAGACAAATCCCAAGCATTTTTAGAAAGGCTTTTGAAAGAATCAAGTCTCAAACACACAGAAATTTTACAGAAAAGAAGAAAAAGCTCTGTTTAGCATGCCATTCATCACATCATTGAGGTGCTGGAGTGTGTCCAAAGAAGGGAAATGGGGCCAGTGAAGGGTTTGGAGGATAAGTCTTATGAGGAGCAGTTGAGGGAACTGGGGCTGTTTAGCCTGGAGAAAAGGAGGCTGAGGAGAGACCTTATTGCTCTTTACAACTACCTGAGAAGAGGCTGTAGCGAGGTGGGGTCTGTTTCACCAAGTAACAAGTGATAGGACAAGAGGAAACTGCCTCCATTTGTGTCAGGGAAGGCTTAGGATATTGGGAAAAATTTCTTCCCTGAAAGGGTTGTCAAGTGCTGGAACAGGCTGCCCAGGGAAGTGGTGGAGTCACCATCCCTGGAAGTATTTAAAAGTCATGTAGATGTGGTGCTGAGGGACATGGTTTAGTGGTGAGGTGGTAGTGCTGAGTTAACAGACTTGATAATCTTAAAGGTCTCTTTAACCAAAATGATTCTATGATTCTGTGATTAACATCCTGAAATGAAGATTTTTCAGTTGTTTTAAACAGTCCCAAAATGGAGCAAGTATGAATCTGCAGACTTTTCAGGATTTCTCTCTCTAACACATAATTTTTAAATTTTACTTTTTTGAACCTTGGATTAAATGAAAGAGTGAATTCTGTAAATAATCAGCAAGAGTTAAAGATATCCAGAACTCCTCATTTCAATAGAGAAAAATAAATAAATAAACTGCTAGAAAGGCAAACTAACTTAATATGTGATTTTTGTCTCTTGTAATGTTTCCTTTTACTCTAATACTTACCACATAGCAGAGCAGTCAAAATTCACCAAGAGCCATTTGTGAGGATTAAAGTTAAATGAATCTGCAAACTGAGAATGGATAAATAAAAACCAGAATTATGAAAAAGGATTCATGTGCTAGTGATACAACTTTGTCAAATTGTCTGAGAAGACCTTAGCTAAAAATGAATTCCAGAATTGGGTCTTTATAAATAATGTTCATGCTGATGACACCTTGCTTAAGAACTACTGTAGTTAAATATTCATTTATTTTGGGGACAGAATTTAGGTTAGGTCTGCAGCTAAGCTACTGGTATTATCAACATTTTGAGCATTTGCTAACAATTACACTTCTTAGATATGTATGTTATGGAAAAGTATATATCTCAGTGTAAAATAAAGAAAAATTTGGATACTCAGAAACATCCACTGTAGTTCTTATCCTAATTTCCAATAACAATTCACTAAGCTTTCTATTTCCAGGAATACTGAACATATGCACACAAAACTCACATATAGAGACAAATGATATATTAAATTCAGAATCTGCTTATCACATTCATTCATAAAATTACAACTGACCAGGAAATGACATTTTGTTTTTTACTGCCAGGGTATTTTATTTTAGTAGAAGTCATTTTGTCATGTAAGTGAAAAGAAAAACCAACACAGAATAAGGATTCACAATACATGCAACAGGCCCGTTTTACTTGACACATGGTTAGCCATGGCATCAGGGGAAATCCAGGTAGGTAAAACGGACATCACATGTGAAAGGTTTCATCCCTGATTTGTGTTTTAACAAAGGCAGAAGCCATCAGCCTGAAAAAAGAGAGATGGGGGCCTGGCAGCACTAGGGCCTGACTACTCCATATAATGCTTTTCTGTTCTCATTTGTTTCTCATAACCTTCTCTGTCAAATGTAAACAATTAATGATTGCTCTCATAAGAAGATTATCTCTCAGTCTGTCTATCTATCTATCCATCTAGCTAGCTACTTCCCTGTACTATGTAAGGTAGGTAATCTCTTCATGGCTGTTAAATATTTACTCTTATGACAAATGCTGGCTCAGACAAGGGATGCTGTTTCATTTCCTTCAAGAACCAATAACAATAATTTAAAAAATATTCCCCCACAGGAAATTACAAAAAGCTTCATTTTCTGATAAAAAGAAAGAAATGCTTTATTTATGAGGGGGTTTTCCCTCCTCTTCTTCATTAGTCACTACCTATCAGTGCTGTATTTAAACTTATGGCTTTACCAAACAGTAATATTTTCTTCATTGACATGGAAGACAAGGGCTTATCTGACTGTCTGAGGGGAGCAGCAGGAAATTGAAGTATCCTTATCTAAGCAACTCATGCCAAGTAGCTCAGTGAGGGGAGAAAAAAAGGACCAGGAGTGCTGAGGGGGAATATTTCATTTCACTCTCTTGGTTATTAAACCCTGTCTGTTTGAGATATGGCTCCTGGCTATATCCTATACAGCTTTTAGGATATAAGCAAAATATCAGACATAGTATTCTCATTAATTTGTTGGACTTCTTTTTTTTATGTAAAGTAGAATTAAGGTGTTCTAAACATACCTTTTTGGATATTCACTAAGAAGTTCCTCTTTTCTATTTTGTAAGATGTTTTGTTGATTCACTACTAGTTGCTATTCCGAATGACAAACTTTTATATACTGTGGTAATGTGCATACTCACAGAATAAACCAGTAAAAATTAT
This sequence comes from Ceryle rudis, assembly GCA_033439905.1. Taxonomy (NCBI): domain Eukaryota; kingdom Metazoa; phylum Chordata; class Aves; order Coraciiformes; family Cerylidae; genus Ceryle; species Ceryle rudis. The sequence goes on along the minus strand of JAAGNO010003099.1, from coordinate 44,158 downwards.
ATAAACATAAGTAATGTAACAGAATATACAGGGATTTGTAGAGCAAACTAAGTGCAGCATACTCAGAGATTCTAGAAGAGCTATTAATGTGGGATGCATGAGAAACACACACATGGAAAAGCAAGATTTGAGCAGGCTGCTAGAGAAGAAACAATTCACCTCCACTCCATTTAAAAGATGCCTGAATTCAGGGCAGATGAATGCACTCCCAGCATAGGCTGCATCAATATGCATCCAGATATTTTCCTTATTGCCTAAAAAAAAAAAAATATTGAAAGGGAAATAAATTGAACAGATTAAAATGCCCTATTAATTTGCATGAAAACAAGTGCCAGAGAGATTTTTCTTTGAAGATATTGTTCTCCTAATTTAAAATTAAATTAAGAGATTAAATGTTTCTACCATTGGGGTTTCCGTTAATATATAAAGATGCATACATAACATATTATTCTTACTCCCCACTTCTATGGGAACAAAGACCTTACATGTCTAGGTTTATCTTATTAATATTAAGAAACATAAAATATTTCATTATTTTTCTTTAAGAACCATTAGAAAATACACTTGTAAAAGACAGGTCTAGAGATGTAATTATATTTTCTATGGTAATAAACTATCTGCTTCAGCAAGAGAAGCTCGAATTTTAGCTGTGCTCCCCACTTCTAACTCATGAATCACAAACACACATTTCTAAAAAGTGGTTTTTTACATACTGATATATGTGCATTCACATGCTTTTGAACTATGTGCAGCAAACTATTTCAAGGACCGAGATATTTACACAAGAGTAAGCACTGAAAGGTTAAGAAAGTACTAGTTTTGATTAGTCACTGAATGGTTTATGCAAAAATATTTTAGTATATGAGCCTCTTGTGTTCTCTCTAATTTAGTACCCACATTCTCCTATAGATGATTTGTACTAATGAGCATGGTAATGATTCTGGTCTATGAGCTGATGAGTGAAGTCCACATAACAGTTTTACACTGGCCACCAAATAATTATGATGGGTATTTCCACATACACAGGTATATCCATTCAGATCTGCAATTGGGCACCAAGTTTACGCTGGAATTTGCATTCTTGTAAACTACATTTTGCATAAATATCTGAAAAAAAGCTAATGAAATATTATTCATAACATCCATGACTTAGGTTTATTTGAAAACATGTTCAAAGTTCAATTGATTATTTATTTCTAAAGATACTCTGTTTGAGACTGCCTTTATTTCATAGGACTACTGCTTATGTATATTAAGAAGGGAATTCTTCTTTCTCATGCACACAGGAAAGCTAATACTAGACTTAGCGCTTGAGTAATGTGCAGTCCTTCTGCTGATCTCTGCTGCACAAACAGGAAATCATTGAGAGCAACTGGTAAATCACACACAATTAGTTGCTATACCTAAAAGTATTGGTGTCACTATTTTATTATGTCAGTTCTGTAGGAATAACCTGAACAGTAAAATAATCTCTAGATGCTAAGCAGACTACTAGAAATCTTTTTAGAAAGGAGGACTGGGAAGAATTGAGTCTCTTGAGGCTTGTGCTGAAGGACGGGAAACCTCACAGATCAAGTCACCATCACAAAAACTCCGTATGTTTCAGGCTCCACCTGAATAAACTAATAGAACATCAAATCTAGCTGTGTTTCTGTGAGGTTGCTTCCAGTTGCTTATAGCTATACATTCCTGGTTCCAAATGTAGAGTAGAGTAGATATGGTGTGTTTCTGTTGCATTTTCATCAGCCAGCAATTAGTGCGCTTTTGAGCAAGCCTTGCTGCAGATCAAAGCTTGACATAATAGACCGTAACACAGAAATACTTATAAAGGGTCCATGATTTGATCACTGCATTAAACACCCTGGCACTTGCCCTATTTTATTGCAAAGGGAAGGGAGACGAAGGATTAAGAATATATGTGGATTTTGGTCCATATTTCCATGCTTTTTATAGTCGTTAAACAGAAACAAAATACTTGGTGCAGAGGAGAATTAGAGTTCAGCTTTTCTCTGATCTTCACTATTGCTCTAGATTTACCTCTGTGTAGAAGGGTGAGAAAAATAATGTTACAAACTGAAGAATTTACAGTAATTTTTAGCTGACAGTATTCCAAAATACATCCCCACATAAAAGAACCCTTGAGGCAATGTCCTCTGTACATTTGAAGAGTTTGAGAAGGCAAGCCTGCTGCTTGACCTAATATTAGAAAGAAAACTGTAACAGAAGGTCTCATTTATAAGTAGCCTTATTGAATTTGGACACTGAGGCTGCATGATGCCCTGGAAATGACTCAGCATGGCTTAAACTGGTATCTGCAATTTTAGAAAGTAGTAGCAAAGACTTACAAATAGGACCCAGTTCCAACAGTTTGTCAAAGGAGCAGCAAGGAGTGGTTCCAAGTGTTGCACAGAACTGCAGAGCCAAAAAAAAAAAAAAGGTAAAAAAAAATTGTTACAACAAAGAAAATTATTAAATGAAAAAATCTGTCTGCAAAGGTAACAATAAACAGAAGAGTAAATGGTATAGGGCAAAATAAATACCTATCCTTCAGTGGAACATTTGAGAATCTTTTTTTTTTCAAACCTCTCAGAAGCATCCATTGAGACAGATCAAAAAATCTAATGTTAATATAAAATTCACTGAGAATTACTGTAATATAGTAATATTATTATATTAATGCTATATTTTATATATTTTCTATGTGTTCCACATGCTTATTGTGTGGCCCAATACTAACATCACATATGCAATTATCATCAAAATGGTTTGCAGTTTATGGTATACAAGCAAGTGCTGCACTTGAGCAACTTAAAGGTACTGGAATTCCTGCTGACAGAATGGATCATAAAATGTTAGTGCTTGAATTGATAACAGAGACTTGTAACTAACTTGTACTCAGTGGATTTGCAGCTTGTGACCTGTTCGCTAGACACGTATGTTCACAATAGGTTTGCAAGATTTTTTTCACAGATAAACTTTTTCTCCCAAATACATCCTACAATACAGGAACCATTCTTCCTTCATTCTGTTACTGTCTGATTTAATGTATCCTGATGCATGACCAGTGGGCAAAAGCAGACACAATGTAAATGCTGAAATTTCACAGTAGAAAGAGGATATAACTAGGTGAAAATGAGCTATGGCAGATTACTGGGAATATGCAGGTAAAATTATAACCCAAAACCCCAACTATCAAGTGCATAAAAACTGATATTACTTTATTTTTCATTGCTAGACTTATGTTTTAAACACCTTGTCTTGTTTTTGTAAGCACTAATAAAGGCTGGGTCTGGTTTTTCACTTGTAATGGATTTTTTAATAGCAAAAAACACTTCACAGTTTAAATAGGCAAATAAAGTATGCTGTTTATTAGCTACTGAGTACTGAAGTACAAAAGAATTAGATCATTTATCCAAGGTCACACACAAACTACAGTACAGCCAGAAGATTACTATAAATGTCAAATCCAGAATTTTGTTGGGGGTTTTAATTTTAGTTTATTTTTGTACTTCTGGATACTCTTTCTGCCAAGTACACTGTCAATCCACTTTTTTTTTCTTTCACTGTTTTTCCCTATACATCTTCAATTTGCCACATATTCCTGGGGGGGGGGTGTGTGTGTGCACATGCCTCAGTGAATTCATGACAAGACCTATAAGAAGACAAAGAAACACCTAGATGATACTTGCCCACCCACTAGGGCTTTCAAGAAACAAATGCACAGTCATAGCAAGACATAGTTACAATTATAGATTAAAATCCCATACAGTGCATTTTTGTCTCACAGCTCCATAATAAGTAGGTAAGCAGGGCCTTTGGGTTTACTGCTTCCCCTTGTAGCAGCAGTGATACCATCAGGTAATGTTTTCAGGGGTTCCTGCTCTGCATTGGACTTCTGTGACTCATCCAGCATGCCAAGTAACAACATCTGTTTCTTAAGCACCCACTTATTTTGTCCAGTACAGTCAGGCTTCCTGCTGTACTAGACAATGTCCTTGCTGAAGAGCAGCACGTGTTGTTGTCATTGCTGCCTTAGCTGTGGAGCTGCTGCAGGATGGGCACATGTTGCCAGTGCCTAGCTGAGAGGTGCAGCTGGAGAGTTGAGTGTATGAGACAGGATGGACTTTTGGCCTGTTCTGTTACAGTTATCATGATGTGAGGAAGCACTTCTGTAGCAAAGATCTTGCTCTCATTTACATTACCTGATGTGGCCTTACTTGCTTTCAGCTGTTAGTCTCTCTAGCACAACAAGCTTTCTACTTCTAAGGAAAAATAATTTCATGTTATTATGCCAGTACCAAATTGTTTGCCAAAATCCCATAATCTGTTTTAGCTTAATATCATGTTTCACTTGCCAAGTGTATGCTCTTTTCTATTCTTCTAGCTCAGACATTCACATGCTGTCTCTCCTGCAGTTCACTGATATCTCATTAATTCAAGGAGTTACTGTTATTAAAAAGTTAAATGATGACAGCTTTTTTAGGAGGGTCTTTTTTCCTCTTATTTTAAAAGGTGATACACGTTTGCGCTAATTATTTCTGCACTAATTAAACAGACTGCTTGATAGCTACCAGTATTCTACCCTTTTATTTGTTCTGTTGAATGCTTACCCTCATTCGCAAGTTGTCATCCACTTTCAAGCTAGAGATTTAATTGCCTTTTTCACTTCTATCAGCTATTGGATACTGGAGACTGGTACAAATCTACAGTCACATCTTAAAGCAAGTCCTGTACACATCTCAGGACTAAGAGCTGGTGTTCCCTCTGGGCATTCCCTAGCTAGTCATTCCAATAACTTCTCATTAAGTGTTAACATGTTTATTTCTTTCTATTTTCCACTTTTCCCACCAAGCTTTTATTTTTTATTCTATGAAGTAAAGCAACAGCAGCATACTTGAATGGCCTAGCATCCTGGAATAAATAATCTGATCATGACACAAGGAATTGGGTAAATGTGATGAGATTTTCATTTGCAAGTTCCAGGTTTTTGGAGAATTCATGCAAAGTGAGAGACGGTTGTTTTACTATTTATTAAACTAGATTTTTCTAAATTTCTAGGAAATCCCACATTAACATAAACTTCCAGTAAAAAAAAAAGACAGGTTGATATGTTAAAATAATACATCCCAATAATATTGAACTGATTCAATCATCTATTGCTAGAGAGGTAAAATCTCTTAAGTACACTTTTGAACATTTCTGCATCTATATTACAGCATATACCTCAGAGATATTTTAAGTTATTGTAGGGAGCTAAATTTTTTTGTTTAATGGGAAGAACATAAAGAGAACTCAGCTCATATAAATTTGTGTACACTCAACAGAGGAGCCGTACCCTGCTTTTGTACAGGGCAGACCTGATTAAATGCATTCATGTAAAACCCTGAAAACCTTCTACCCCTGACAGCACTGACATTCTCCAGCTTCACAATTACAGCAATATTAATAACTATAATCATGTTTCATTGCACCAATAAAAACTATTGGCTCTAGAAAAGTTTCTATTACAATAGGAAAGGGACAATTCAGTATTTTTTCCATATGATGCTACTATGAACCTGAGTTTGAAACAAATATAGTTCTGAAAAGGAGAAACACATTGAATAGGTAGTTAAGAAAATTTTGCTCCTAACACATTTTTCCCTCAAAATAATCTAATCTTGATCTATACTGGGCCTTCCCATATTCCTGACTCACTGAGAAGAGCAGAATAATTACAGTGCCTTGAGGTATGTTTGTGCCTTCTCTGGAAGCTTAATCATCCTTTGAGGGAGGTTGCTTTAAAAAGATTGCAGAATACTTTTTTTAAATAGGAATAAGTTTGATCCCTTTTTTAACTAAAAGGACATGCACATATGGAGTGCAAATATATTTATCACATTGTTGTCTACCTAAGATGTTCCCACAGTCAGAAGAAACCTGCATTTCATCTTTGGCTGCACGACAGATCTACAAATTGGATAACAAGAAATGGAGGACACCATGATGAAAATTCTAATTATTCTCTCTATGTAAAGAATAGGGGTTAATCCACTGGACTGGAAAATACACAGATAAAGAGGCTACTATAGACTTAGCTCTGCTTTTATTCATATATTTTACAATAATCAGGTGTGGACTTTCTCACAAGATTAGAGTGAAATTATCTTGGCTAGTCCAGCAATTAAAATAATTATGGCAATTTCACAATAAAAAGTTACACGTTTTTTGCTATTAGTGTTGTACTGCAGTTAAAGCATCCTCCTAATCAGGATAAGGAGTGTGCTGCCTCAGGGAGAGATTGTATGACTTCAAACATACGCTTAGTTGTTTAAATAATGGCTTGGTCTGTAAAATATACCTCAGTTTCTAAAATAATTTTGTTGTCCTCTCTGCAGGTTTCTAAGCCTCAAAACTACTTGTTTTAATTCACATAAACCTCTTAAAGTGACAGCATCTGCTCTTGACAGGACTCTCATTACCCCGTCTCAGTAGTACACAGTGAATCTAACTCAATTTGTAACCTGTATAACACTAGCAAAATCACATTTGTGCAAAGGGCAGGAGACAGGCTGCATCCCAGAAATGGAACTGATGGCTCAGTACAGCCTGCAGGCCTTATCCTTTCAGGTTGTGTACTTCAAATTTGATACAGCCCTGGCTGCAAATACAAAGCAGCTAAAATGCTTCTGTCTGCCATCTTGTATATTACTTCCCTGAAATCAAGAGCTGTGTCAGGAAACATGCACAAAATCTTTAGGATGCCTGAGAGCAATGACTCTTTTCAACTGGAAGAAGACCTACAGCTTTTGAAAAAGATGTGGACACATTTTGAACAGTTTGACCACAAAGCTTTTCATTTGCAGTTAACTACAATGAGGCAGATCTTTCAATGTTCTCTTATTGTTTCTATTTCCTCCTACTCAGTTGTTTGCCAGCTTGCATTCATAAGAATGTCTGGCACTTGAAGAAAACTGCAACAGTTTACTAAACTACCATTCAGTATATTACAAAACAGCAATCATTCACAGACTGTGGGTTAAGGAACATTGCCCTAGACATCTGTACATGTCTCAAGAATGCTTCTTCCAAATGCAAGTCTGTGGTCAGGATCTAAGTGTTAACTTCTACTGAAAAGATGGCTTCTCTGTCAGTCTAATTCTGATTGATTGTTTCTCAAGCGATACAAACAGCCTGATTCTTAATATCCTGCAGATCATAATTCAGAAGAGTCATTTCAGCAAGAATAGGAGAGATTTCATGCAGGGCCTTTGTTCAGCAACAAGGCAGTCGTGCTATAGCAGCTTTATATTGGATGAGGTTGTTGAAGTGTATTTTACTGTACATATGCCAGCTGCAGTATGTCAGTGTTGATTTATGAAAGACAGAATAAAGTTCACAGACCACTTACAACCATTCAAGTGAACTATGCTTGAGTGCAGTGGACCCTATGTCTGAATTCAGCCATGTTTACCTCCACATTTGAGCATCACAGACAACATTCATCCCATGCAGAGGCCTATCTCAGGATGGCAGCATAGGGCCCAACTGAGAAAGACCTTTATTTATGCATGTGCTTAACCACTGATTAGTGACTTCAGCACACACTTTAAAGCTCCCCCTTAACTGGTGGCCAGAGGAAGGGCTGCATATCAGCCACACTTCTAAATTGCTCTTCGGTAAATCGTGGCAATTTTAGTGCCTCAACACCTGACATGGTTAAGTGGTTTGTTTGCACAGTGTGCTTGCTTTACTATATGAAAATATCTCTGTTTCAATTTCCGCCGAAGTATTTTGAAAGAGAAAAATTAACACAAATCTGAACTTAGAAATAGAAAAAAAAGGTAACAGAAGTAGAGGTCTGGGTACTCTAATTGCAATAGCCTTCACCCAACAAAATGAACACATTACTACTGCTAAAAGATATTGATGGTGGATAGGAATTTAAAGACTCATTTTAAAAACAATGCCTCTCTCAAAAAAAGGCTGCCTGCCAAATCCTATGTATGTTAAAAGCAAACCTATAATCACCAGATTGCTGTAATGAGAGAACCTGTTTCACATCAGGCAAATGCACCCCTGATACACCAATCCTGTCTACAAGCAAAGCATTTCTATCGAGTCCAATACAGTATTTCCTCATTTACTCATTAAACGTAAGAGGAGAATCATGCCTATAAGGCATTGCAATTCACTTTGTATTTTCTTTTTAATCCCCTACAAAACTTTTTTTTTTTCTTTCTCATAAAGGAGACTGCATCAGCTTGGATGCAACCAAGATGACTTCATTAGGAATGATCTCTCTGCTTTTGCAAGTCTCTTCAGGCAAAATTTCTTCTGTTGAACTTTGCTTTGATGTTGAATCACTCCCCGTTAGTGAAGGATCAGTGAATACAGGGAGACAAGGAATAAAGTGGCGCAAGGTGTTTCCTTGGCAATGTGTATATCTTTGTCACCAGAACAAAATAAAATACCACCAAATTACTTAAGAACAAAAGAAATGGAAAGGCTTTTGAAATCTGCAAGCCAGAAAAGGGAGCACTAATACAGTGCATGGACTGCTGCTCAGCATGACAGGGAATTAACACACCTTTTGAGTTAAGAGGCCAACCGTAAGTATAATGAGATCTAGTTTAATCTAAGCTGACATGTTTTATGTATACAAATAAATGAAGACCTGGTGCAAGCCATATTAACTCAGACTAAGCCTCTGCTGTCTTTGAAAGCCTGTTTTGCACAGCTAAGCAAACAGAGGAAGAAAAACAACAGTTAAATCAGCCTTTGTAAAGGTGTCACTGAAAACATAAACCAGAATTTTTTATCTCCTCTTGCTACATATAGAAAAATTAATAAGGAATGAATATTGTATTCAGAGTGTTGTGTGTTTTTGTTAATCGACAACAGATGAGGAAAAAACACATTAACTTTATAGTAAGTACACGGTGAGGTGACATAGTGCTGTACTGTTATTAACAGTGAGATAAACAAGTAGGATTTTATATAAGATACTGTGAGCTGGTACCATGTAACAGTGAAACAAAACATGCCTTACAACACATCTCCACTTCAACAGGTGTAGCCCACGGAAGAAAGGTAATGTAGGAAGCCCTAGAGATGCTTTGTTTCTCATCCACAGTCTTATTATATTGCAAAGCCATTGATAGGATGTGCTTGGTTTTCCCAAGGACTCGCTAGTTCTAGGCAGGCTACAAATTAGCAGCATTCTGCACGTACATAAAACACTTTTCACCCTAGTCATCCTCATACTACATAAAAAGAGACTAATACTAAAGTTAAATAACATGAAGAGTAAAAAGATTACATTTTCAAAAGAGCCTGGTGAAATTTAAGCTTCTTTGTCCCATTTGGCACCTATCCATGACTATAAGCAAGCTTAATCAGCTAATTCTTCTGAAAACAGTTCATAGAATTTTAAGTCACACTAGTCCTTTTCAAAATGTTGCCACATGAAAGAAAAGAAACAGTCATCAAGTCAGGCATGACTTTTCTGAAAAAAAACCCATGATATATTTTTGACTCTCTTACAAAATCCCATTTCTAAAGTTCTGTTTCTAAAATAGGTCTTTTTTTCCTCCAATTTTTCTTCAGTGAAGGCCAGTAAAACCATAATATTGCTAGCATATTATATTCCTTAATAGATCAATGCAGTCAATGGTCTATATAAAGTTTTTGTAGAAGTATAATGACTGGAAATGAGCAAAATATTTTGTCAATGATAACCAAAACCACAACAGAAGTTACTTACTCCATGAAAAAAACCAAATTATAAAATCTTGCTTTAACTTGCAATAGTAAGATGGTGTTCTGAAGGAGTGGACCTGATAAATAAGCAAATACTCTTTTCGATAAGGTTCTTATCATAGTAGAACCAAAATTTAGAATTTTATCCAATCTAACAGTTCTGTGTCAAAAATTGGGGGATTATGAGCTTTAGCTACTGAGGTACAAACACAGTTTATTTTGCTAGACTGCTGTGGAAGAAGGAATCTCTGGAAAAGAAAGTTGACAGTTAACAAGAAATGTTGACACCTAAAGCTTCCACAGCTGGATTTGTTATAGCTCACCTGTTAAGATAAGTCACATACTCACAAATACCTGTCTGGCAATGATTGATCTTGATGATATTTGGGGTATATTATGGAGGTTCATTTCTTTGCTAAAGCAGTGAGAAAGGGGAAATATTGTTCTTGAATATACTTAAATATGAGCTATCGTCACTTAATTTACTGCTTTTAAATTTATTTTAGTTATAAGTAAATTAGAATCTGAAAAATAGAGGTACACCTTTGTAAAAGAGTTAGGAAATTCTAACACAGCAGGATTCACATGCAGCTACAAAATTCACCTCCATTTATTCAACTCTCTGATATAACTTTAAGTCCTCTTAAAACATCATTTTGGTGAGAAGTACGACCAGCTGCTCAAATTAGTTGCTCCTCCTGCACAGAAAAGTGTGTGAAGAACACTCATGGAACCTATCCTAGTATGCTAGTTAGGCTGCCTATCAATCCCTCTGCTAGGGATGAGATCATCTTCTCATGTCAAAAATAGCTTATCAAAAGCAGTAAGTCCACTGATGAATTAAAATCCAGTACTCACAAAGAATGGGATAAGACCAGAAGCTTTGTCTTCATCCAAAACTTTCTGTAGGGCCGAACCACAAACACTAAATGTGTCATCTGAAGAAACACTTTTAATCTTCACACCACCAATTAATGCAGCTCTTTCCACTGACGAATGAGCCTACAAGGAAATGAGCAAGCTTTAAGACAGGTACCTTTTATTGGAATGTAAGAAGTTCTTCTGAATTTAAAAAGAAAAAAAATATTAATGGATTTCAACTAAAGCAATACTTGAGATCCTGGAACTGCTCCAGGTATGTAACAGATACATACATTTCCCTCTTTCATATACATGACAGATGGACACACATGCATATATATACATACATACGCACCTAGAGATAGACACACTTACAGACAAAATACACTAATAGAAACTCTGAAGTATTCTTAAGATCATTACCATGATGTCATTCAGACAAGAGTTCAATTAACCTTAGTGAGAGCTTTAATTATCAAGTTCACAGTTAGGTAGCATTGATTAAGAGCTTCAGGATTTGGATCTAAATCAACCAAAAAGACATGCAGATAATCATCTTGCCTGATAATGATTCAGTGCCTCACTAGCATATTTTTATGGCATCCATTTTGCTGAACTCTAAGAAAAATATACATCATTGTACGGCATAGTTGGAGATATTTTCTTACATAACCATTATTTTTTTTTTTTACATTACCTACTGGCTAAATTGTAGTTCAATCATTCATTCATTTTGTTAGGTACTTAAAGATCATTCCTAATATGTTATTTATAACTCTCTTTATTTGAATTCCCCTTAAACAATATTTTTTAGAACATAAAGCATGTATCAGTAAATAAAAACAAAGACATCATTATGAAATTCTTATAAATTTCTGAAGTACAATACAATAATAAGTCTATTAAAAGTAAAAGGTATGTTTAGCCACAAAATACTCTCCTTTAGAGCATGGCTAACCCCCAAAAAAAGCTATTTTACCTTCCACCTTCTACAATTTCATTAATCATCATTAATTTGAAAGGGAAAAATTCCTCACCTTTTCATATCATGACTTTTTTTCATTCATAATCCCATCCTACCTTTGTTGGTTCTTGCTAGTGCCTGCAAGAGTTTACTAACTCTATTCTATTTTAGCATATAGTCACAGTAAAAATTAAGCCAAAACACGGGTTAAACAAGACCAGGTGAAGATAAAGTTTTTGCCTTTCAATTTCACATATACCTGGAAGAACATGTTTTAAACGCAGATTTACTACTAACTTGTATCTCAGCAGTGCTTCTTGTAAAAGTACTACAGTAAACTAATCAGGCACCAACTTGAGAAAATTTGGAAGTTTTGACTTGAAATATAACTTTTGAAGGGGAAAAAATGCATGTACCACAGCAATACCATACTTCACTCAGGTATACAATGGAAAGAGGTGTTTCATGGCTGATTTATACAAGAATCATAAATAAGCAAACTATAATAATACACTAAGGTTGTTAGCCAGTCAGAACTTCTGAATTGCTTCCTCAAGTCTCCAGAATCATAGTAAGGCTCTCTGATAATCACAGTCATTCACAATCCTAAGGTTAAAACTGCCAAGATGCTTTTGCATTAGAACAAATCTTCAGCAACCTGCTGCTCCATGGAACTCCTAGTCTTTTTTGCTGAGGCAAAGTACCTGGGAATCTCCCACCACCCTCAAAGAGAGCAAGGAACCAAACAGTAATCAGTGAAATGAGTGGGCAGCTGATTAAGGCAGACAAATAAACATATCAAAAAAAAGTTGATGAAGGAAATGGTCTAAGAAAATTTGAGAATAACAGAAAACTCCCCTGGCTTCTGTCATTGTCCCTAATAGTCATGCAGCTACTGGCAGGGATGTTTCTCTCAGCTCTGAGGTCTCACATTCAGTGCCTCTTGCAAGAGAAGCCTCAGCCAGGACAGCCCAGGCACTAAAATGGTCAGGAACCCTCTTCTTGTTGTCTCCAATCCCTCCAAAAAGGTTGCCAGTCCTGCTCTGTACTCATTAACACAAAGCAAAATTATTTCAATGGGATTAATATCTTCCAAAAATGCCTAGAAGCTAAAATGATCTCCCAATATATATACTTTCTTTTGTGGATTATTGCCTGTGAGTCACACAGGTCTGTTCTTAATGCAGAAGGACTGGTGAGTGCTGCAACAATCTGCTTTGAAAGGTCAGCAATATCTTAAGGCAAATCCTTCCGTAAACATAAGATCCTCTGACCTTCAGTAGGCAGAAAGGCCTGTCAGTCCTCATTTCAGGCCAGCCACTTACATGGGACAAAAATTGAAAACAAATAAAAGGCTTTGTGCATCACTGGGTCATGACTTTTGAGGTCTGGGAGTGATGGTGTGTGCAATACAGACCTTATGGTCCCAGACAAAAAAAAAGAGAAATATCCTTTGTGCCCTTTGAAAGCAATTGTCTTTTCTCATATTTTCTTCTCCTGACTCTTCTTACCCTACAGTTGTAGTCCCTCATCCCAAGAGCAAGTGTACTTTTAATTTGTTCTTCAGTGCTTTTTAACATACGCTCAGTAGTAAATCAAGGCAACCCTGAAAACTGGTAATTTTATTCCTCATAATCAGATATTACTTTAAACATCAAATAGCAAGGAAGTTTCTTCTCATTGAAATTTAGATAAGAAAATGTCACAGCAACTGAGAGAAACAACATTGCTTGGCCCTTCAGTAGGATTAGAGTGTTGGAAAGGTAGGAGCAGCGGAACTCACAAGACTAAAATTTGCTTTCAGTAACCATAAATGCCTCTCATGGTCCTGGCCTGCTGAGAATTTAGCCTAAGTAAGTCTGCTAAATACCACTCACAGTCAGAAATCAAGGATTATGTTTTCTGTTTTCTTGTAAGATTTCTTAGATGGATTGATGTACGAAGATCTTCGGAGTTGGGTTTTTTTCTTTAAAAACATAGTAATGCTCTGGGCTTCTTTGAGTATTATGACCAATTTGCTTTATATACATGCACTAGGTTTGTCTTTGTGCATTCACATGCACCCCTGAATGTGTACATAGGGGGGATGTATATCCATTTGTCTGCATATGCGTATGTAGGAGGAAAATAATGTGTGCACACACAGACACACGAGTCTAGACATAACAAAAGATGGTCTAGACTTACTCAGCTGGCAATTCCTGCCTGACCAACCTAGTGACCTACAATGATGGAGTGACAACATCAGTGGACAAGGGAAGAACTCTGGACGTTGTCTATCTGAACTTCTGTAAAGTCTTTGACTCAGTCCCCCACAGCATCCTTCTCTCTAAATTGCAGAGCTACAGATTTCATGGGTGTGCTGCTCGGTGGATGAGGAATTCCTTGGGTGGTCACATCCAGAGGGTAGTGGTCAACAGCTCTATGTCTAGATGGAGACTGGTAATAAGTGATGTCTCACAGGGGTCTGTACTGCGACCAGTGCTGTTTAATATCTTTGTCAATGACATAGACAATGGGATCGAGTGCACCCTCAGCAAGTTCAGAGGAGACACCAAACTTAGAAGTACAGTTGACACACTGGAGGGACAGAATGCCATCCAGAGGGACCTGGACAAGCTTGAGAAGTGGGCCCACATGAACCCCATGAGATTCAACAAGGCCAAGCACAAGGTCCTGTACGTGGGTTGAGGGAATCCCTGGAATCATAAATGCAGTGAGGTGATGGGATTGAGAGCAGCCCTACAGAGAACATGTAGATGTTGGTTGATCAGAAGCTCAACAAGACCCAGCAATGTGCATCTGCAGCCCATGCGGCCAGTCGCATCCTGGGCTGCATCAAAAGAAGCACAGCCAACAGGTCAAGGGAGGTGATTCTCCCCCTCAACTCTGCTCTTGTGAGACCCCACCTGCAGTACTGCATTCAGCTCTGGGACCCTCAACTTAAGAAGAACATGAACCTGTTGGAATGAGTCCAGAGGAGGTCCATGAAGATGATCAGGAGCCTGGAGCACTTTCCCTATGAGGACTGGTTGAGAGGGTTGACAAGGTTGTTCAGCCTGGAGAAGAGAAGGCTCCAGAAAGATCTTACAGTGGCCTTTCAGTACTTAAAGTGGGCCTATAAGAAAGATGGGGACAGTCTTTTTAGCAAGGCCTGTTGTGACACAAGTTGTAATGGGTTTAAACTAAAAGGGGTGAGATTTAGACTAGATGTAAGGAAGAAACGTTTTACAATGAGGTTGGTGAAACACTGGCACAGGTTGCCCAGAGAGGTGGTAGACGCCCCATCCCTGGAAACTTTCAAGCTGAGGTTGGACAGGGCTCTGAGCAACCTGATCCAATTAAAAATGTCCCTGTTCACAGCAGAGGGGTTGGACTAGATGACCTTTAAAGGTCCCTTCCAGCCCAAACCTTTCTATGATCCAACTGAAATTAACCCCTTACGCAAGTATCTTTATTTACTGCATATTCTTCATATTATGGTAGCACACATGAGATTCCAGCCCACTTATGATGTACAATAAGATTTAAGAAGTAAAACCAAAGTCACCAATCCAAAAAGTTTATATTTAATTCACCTGTCTAATGAGATGGTTGAAATCATTAAGGGTAGACACCATGTTTCCATGTTTTTGAAAGGTACTCACCTGATCAGAAGCATAGGCCACCAGTCTGCCCATGATGTCTGCTTCTGTTAGCTCAGGCTTTTCTGACTGCACCCATCTGATGGTTTTTGTTCTTGCAGCAAGCAGTGAAATCAGGGTGGCCTCACTTGCACTTCCCTGTGGGACAAATTGAAGGAAGGTTCAAAAGGAAGGCATTCCTGAAGAAGAAAAGCAACATTTTCTTCTGTATGAATCTGTGAAGTTATTAACAGAAACTGCATATGAGAATCTGAGCAATCATATGCTTTTTAAGAACACGTGTGACAGCAAGGGAGGAATCTTTATTTGATCTTAATCTCCTCCTTCCTGATGCCTCTGTTCTCTTTAACCTTTGTACTTGTTCAGTTTAGGCATCAGCCTTGCAATGAATGCTAGAAAGCTGGACTTACAAACTGAAATGTATGTGGAAGGCTCTCGAACCAGGCATCAATTATTTGTTAGCCAGTAACAATGGCAGAGTAACTGCTGATTTCTGTTACTCTGGATTTCTGCACATTTAACTTCCATCAGAATCTGATTGTCAACTCTCATTTCCATCAAGTAACATGCATTATTATAATGCTTATTTAATATTTAGTTACCCTGGGCAAGTCCATTATTGTGGCTAAAAGAGAAAAAACAGTTAAAAACCAAAAAAGCTATGACTCAGTATAGCTAACTGCATTTCAAAGTACTACTTATGTATGTTTTCTTCATCAAAAACACACAGATGAAAGAAACAATCACACAGCATTTCTAAATTGCACTTTGACTCACAAAACATGAGTTTAAATTGTGTCTTCTGTGTGACAACAAAGAGGGTAATTTTTTGTATCCATTGATCTGTAAATTTCACAGGAGAATACATGTTCTCACAAATTCTTTTTATAGATTTCCTCTTGAACAGGCAGATGAAACATGCTCTAACTGCTCTTTTAAACTATGTCTGTAAACACATGTTCATAAATTTCAGTGGTTTTAGGTGTCCATACACAAGCCTGAGTTTTTAGCTAATTTCAAAGTTGAACAACTGTCACGTGAATCTTCCCTTGCCCAGCACTTAACAGTGCAATGAGTGCAGCTGCTTATATTAATAAGTATGCCTCAGAAATATTCCCAGTGCCAACAAGCTAATTTTGGAGTGATGTTTCTTATCCAGTAACAAAACTCTATCCTCCTTCTGTTGCAGACCTGTGTATACTTACTTAATTACAACAAAAGTTGAAATATTTGGGAAGTCTTATTTCTTCACTGGAGATGAAGAAGCCTGATCCTACTGTTTTCATACATGAGAAAGATGCCAGTGAACTCAGACTTACTCCTCATACTGAAGCTAGCTGAGCTATTTATATGAGACAAAGCTACCTTCTACATGTCAACATCTCAAAAGTGAGTGAAATCAATCCAGCCAAAATCCAACAGCCTCATGAATGGAGTAAGCAGGAAAATGGACATACATTTATTAAATGTAATTAATTTTTATGTACTAAATGTATTAAATGTATTTTAAATGTATTTCCATGATGAATCTCTTTTCATCTACCTTTCTGGTAGAGTGGGATTTGAGGCACATAGACCCCAGGGTCTGCATCAGAGCATGAAGACAAGATGAAGACAGTTTCATGCATTTCTTATAGCTGCTGCTGCATACAGCACTACGGCAACAGAGGGAAATACTGCAGACAACAAATGGTGCAAGGAACCAAATATTGCTCTTGGGCCAAGTAAGGTATAACTTCCATGTGGAGGCAAGAAGTGAAGTCCACTGATAACACAAAACATAATTTGGCAATCTCCCCTTGTAATCTCATTCTGCACGCAGTCTGTAGACACTCAGAATACTCATCAAAATACCTGAAGACCAAGAAATCATGCCTGTCTGTTGGTCTCAAAACTCATGATGTGAGAGTGTGTGCACACAAGTACCTTCATCTTACACATAAAGAATTAAATTTAAATTTAAATAAAGATTGAATAATTGTTTAGAGTATATATCCAGAAAGAAATAATTCCATCTATTTTAGGCAAATATTCTGGACTGAGATAAATGGTTCCTCTAAAGGTACCTTCTTGTATGTTCAACATTATCTGACAAAATGTCAGATGAGTATCACACAGTGTAAGTTTCCTCGTGAGAAACTTCTATTATCATGTCTCTGCTAACAAAACTATTTCTGCTGTGCTCAGCACAATATTATCTAAGTAACAGGGGAAAAAAAAAATACTTGTGCATCCTTACATTCCTGTAAGATAGAATATAATGACTCAGATCCTGAACATCAGGCAGATGTGAGGAATGTTTTACAGTCATGAACACCACCTATTTTCTGAGAAGCTGGGATTTTTTTCCTGCATTTTTTTTACAAGCAGTATATAATCTTCTAAAGAACGCTGCATAATCAAAGAATCATATAATGATTTGGGTTGGAAGGGACCTTAAAGATCATCTAGTTTCAAGCCCCTGCATGGAACATCTTCCACTAGATCAGGTTGTTCAAAGCCCCATCCAACCTGGCCTTGAACACTTCCAGGGAGGGGGCATCCACGACTTATCTGAGCAACCTGTTCCAGTGTTAATGAACTTCTTCCTCACATCTAATCTAAATCTACCCTTTTTCAGTTCAAAGTCGTTACCCCTTGCCCTATCACTACATGCCCTTGTAAAAAGTCCCCCTCCTGCTTTCTTGTAGATCCCATGGAAGGCTGCTGTAAGGTTTTCTCTGGAGCCTTCTCTTCTCCAGGCTGAATGACCTCAACCCTCTCAGTCAGTACTCACAGGAGAGGTGTTCCAGCCCCCTGATCACCTTCATGACCCTCCTCTGGACTTGTTCAAACAGGTCCATTTCCTTTTTCAGTTGGGGGCTTCAGAGCTGAATGCAGTACTCCAAGTGGGGGTCTCACAAGAGGGGAGTAGAGGGGAAGAATCACCTCCTTCAGCCTGCTGGCTGTGCTTCTTTTGATGCAGCCCAGGATGCAATTGGCTGCCTGGGCTGCAAATGCACATTGCTGGGTCTTGTTGAGCTTCTAATCAATCAACAACTCCAAGTCCTTCTCCCCAGGGCTGCTCTCAATCCACTTGTCACCTGTATTTGTGTTTGGGATTGCCTTGTCCCAGGTGCAGGATTCTGCACTTGGCCTTCTTAAACTTGATGATGTTGGCATAAGACCACATCTCCAGCCTGTCAAGGTCCCGCTGGACAGCATCCCTTCCCTCCAGTGTGTTGACTGCACCACACAGCTTGGAGTCGTCAGCAAACTTGATGAAGGTGCACTCAATCCCACTGTCCATGTTGCCAACAAAGATGTTACACAGCACTGGTCCCAATACCCCTGAGGGATGCGACCATCCAGACAATTTCTAATCCAGCGAGTGGTCCATCTGTCAAATCCATGTCTCTCCAAATTAGACAAGAAAGTCGTGCAGGACAGTGTTAAATGCTTTGCCAAGTCCAGGTATATGTTATCAGTTGCTTTTCCCTTATCCACCACTGCTATAATCAGAAGACTTGCATAATGGGCATATACCATCAGAGAATGTTGCCTAAAATACCCTTTCCAGCAATTCCCACCAGCAGGTGAGAATACTTTTCATTTGTGCAAACAACTGCAACTTACTGTGATGTTGGTACAGTTTTGCAGGTAAGTTGCATGTCCTCCTAATGAAGATGAACAACCTAAAGCCCATGTGCATGTCTAATTCCATCTCACATTAGGCAAGTCACTGAAAACAACCTTTCTAAACCCGGGTCCCTCCCAGTAAAGTTAGTTCTAGCACCCGTCCATTTAATCTGTTCAAAATTATACTAATTTTTTAATTAAAGTATATATTTAAGGGAGTACATTAAAATTGTTCAAATATATGTGGAGAAAATTACTTTTTTGTTTTGTTTTGTTGATGTTTTTGTTTTGTTTTGTTGTTGTTTGTTTGCTTTTGTTTGGTTTTTATTATAAGGCCCTATAAAACTGTTAGTGTCTTTTCAGGACATGTAAGGAATAGGCATAACAAAGAAATGTGCACAAATATATAAAAGAAAAGGACTGTAGGAAATTCCAAAGAATAAGCCATTCATTTGGGATCTGGAAATTTAGGCCCCCCCTCTTCTGGAAACTGCCCAGCTGGGTGGGCAAATGACTTATGCTCAAGAATAGCCTCAGCCTTCTGAGAAGTGCCACTTCTGAGGAGCAGCATCCTGGCTGCTCATCCAAGCTGGTGCATAGTCACTGTATACAACAGCTCTTGTATTCATTTCCTTGCACAGAAACGAGGATGAAAAGGCAAGGGCCTGTTGCCCAGCTGAATCTTGCCCTCTGATACACAGCTGACACCTGAATCCAGCAACCTGGAAATGCTTTTTGGATTAGACACAAGCTTTTTCACCTTGCCTCAGTTTTCATAAGCCACCTTTTTTATACTGAAGCTTGCCATGTTTGCAGATCTTGGTTTGTAAGGCTTTCTGTTCACTTGGCACCAAAGTCTTGTGCTAAATATTTCTGGGGAAAAAAACTACTTGGTTCTTGAACTACTTGGCTAACTGACAAGAAAGATAAATCAGCAGTATTCCTTGCCAGGCCAAAGATAGGCTGAGCCTCATTTTGTTTCACCCTTAAAATACTTTTCCTTTGCAGAGCAAGAAATCTCTTTAAAATTCAAAGTAGGTACACTTTTCAGCAGTTTATCTAGAATGAACAGCAGGATACAAGCTTCAGGAAGAAAGTTCCTTCTCACTTATTTTTAAAAGCTGTTTTTTTCTCCTCTTGAATGCTTTATTCTGCATTAAGTGAAGGATGATGATACCTTTCCTTTTAATGCAAGCAAACAAAGGTTGCCATGGCAAGCAGGCTCAAGAGGCGTAAGAAATATCAGCAAGAGCTGATGTTCATGTCCACCGGAGCTCTGAACTGAAATTTTCTTTCATCTTTTGCCATTTTCAAGTGTCATCCTGCACTCAAAAACAAAGTGCTTCATATTGACATAGACTTTCAAATGTAATTAAGAGCCAATTTTCACAGGCTCAGTTTTACCCAATACCACAATAACTACTTGGTATTTACCAAGAAAATGATTGGCACTTTCATGCGCTCATGTTGTCTTTGCCTCACGCTCTCTTATTTGTATCATTATTGTTTCAAGAGCAAGACAAGAAGATCTGCAGCACAAATGACTTCATTGTAAGGAGGAACACAGAACCCACTTTTGATTCTTGAAGCTGACTGGTTTCTGATTAAAATTATGGGCAATTCAGCATTGTCAGCGTGGAAGGGCAATATTTCCTGCTGATAACCATCAAGCATAATTGCTTGCTTTCACTGGTACAAAATAAATACTGCTGAGACACATGACGAAAGCTTGATTTCTTGAACACAACACCTTCCCTAGTACTCAGAATGATAAAGATCCTAACAGAGCAAGCAGATGAGTAAAGAGTTATACTGGAAATACATTGGTGTAGGTGCAGCTCCACCTAGGCAAATGACAGCAGTTCGGTTAAATTCATAATTGCCTGGGAAGATGCTGGGAAGAATTCATTGGAATATGTTGCAGGCATTTGCAGATGAGATCAAAGAATGAAGCACCAACTTCCAGCATGTAATTCAGATGTATTTTAGTAGCCTATCTCGGGATAAAATAAATTGTGCCCTGGCCTCCAATGACCAGACTCCAGCGATTATCAAAGGAGCAAAGAACACATTTTATTTAAAATTCAGTCTTGTTCATTGCAGAGACCTGTTTTAGTTAGATTAATAGCTGTGACCAGAGTCTGCATTTGCAGAAAGACTATGCACTTAGTGGAGCCATGGCTGACCAACATTATGCTTTATTATGCATGTAAGTTTACCCATTTATGATAGATTCATTACCACATGTTATTCTGTTCAGATATTTTAGTCTTTCATTAATCAGTCATCTTTCTACTACATTCTCATAATTCTACTTATAGAAGATTCCCTCCTATGTTTTTATCCATTGCTTGATCTCTGACACTTTTTCTGAAAAATGGGAAGGCTGTTTTGGAAACTGACAGAAGGAAACAATTGCACATTTATAAGGTGGTCTTCATGGAAACCTTTGTTACCACTTTTCATGATGCACTACTCCAAATTTTCAGATATATTCCCATATGAGAAGGGTTTTTTTCTATTTTCAGTCATGAAATATTGCTCCACATTGTTAGTAAGAATGAGCTCACTTCACTTGATCAACACAATTAAGCATGAATTTTCAACATTATGATTTGAATTGTAAGCCCAAGTTGTGCTGTTAAGTTGAACTACAAGCAATTCTTCACAGAGAAGAGTGTTTTCAATCAGTTGCTCTGAAAACAAAACCATTACTTTCATGATGATCCTACCCACCTATGGGCATTTTCAGGGAGCATCAGTCTCTGATGCTCAAAGGAACCTATGTGGCAGGAAAAAAAAAGAATTCTTTCCTTTATTAGTGCTTTCTTATGAAGATTTTACAAAATCATAAAGTCCACAAACTCATCCCATATTCTTTGTTCACGTCCCCCTCTTACCTGAATGACTCCTCCACCTTGGCCATCCTTCCCAGCTAAAAACTCTTCAGGCAAATTAATCATCTTTCCTAGCCAATCCAGCATGACAGTCTCCAACTCTGTGCAAGCTGGACTGGCAGCCTGTGTTGAAAAATAGAACAGAGTGAATGACCTCACCAGACCATGAAGAGAGATATGGTCTACCAGAGCAAGAATAACTCTCTGTCTCTCTGTCTTTTGCCTGTAGAGGAAGAGACTAGTTCACTAACTTCACCAGCTAAATTAAGAACGTGAATCATAGAATGGTAGGGGTTGGAAGGGACCTCTCGAGATCATCAAGTCCAACCCCCCTGCCAATGCAGGAACACCTAGGACAGGCCACACAGGAAGACCTGAAAACCACTTTGTGCATGGTGTTTCTAATAATTACTAAAAAAATGTGAAACTGGGCCTCACCTAGAACCATGACTGTCAAATGTAAAAGTTAGGATTTGCACCTTGCATTTTTATTTTCAAAATAGTACCAACCTCTTTTGAGAAGAGCCCATCTCATATGAATGTGGGGGTTTTTTAAAACCATCTTCCATTCATCCAGATGATAAGAGAATTAACAACACCAGGTGATAGGCAACAGTCATACTACTTAATGAATTACTAGTAAGTTTGCACTGCTACCACTAGTTCTAAATCCTGGTGATTTTTTTAAGGGCAAAACCTCTAAGAGGAAATAGTTTTTTATTCCCAGAGTCACTCAGGTGATAATACCTATTTAGTCAAGAAAGTTTACCTATAAAAACAGTCCTGTGACTTCACTGCGAATTATCAATAATTTAATTGGAAGAATGTTACCGAAATGCTTAAAATCTTGGCAAGGTGAAGCACTGTTAACCACATACCCCAGTAGTAGTAGTAGTACATACCCCAGTAAACTTACCCAAGAGAAGCCCACACATCCTATTCCACCACATAACATATCTGCAAGAAGAGCTGGGAATGAAGAGGCTGCAGGGAAGTAGGCAAAAAAGTAAGGACTGTGCCAATGAGTCACCTGCATTAAGAGAAAAACAGTAATTTCTAACTAACGCGGGAAGCAGAAGCAAATTGTCACAAAATCAGAAAAGATTAGAGGTTGGGACCGATCAGCAGTTCTCAGTACCTGCCTGCAATGCAGGATGCCATTTTTACAAAAGCTTACCTTGTCTTTTCTCATTTTTTTATCTACCTCTTACTCAAATTAGAAATAAATCAGTTCTTACCCCAACCTCCCAACAGTTCCAAAATCATTTGTCTTCCCAGAAGACAGGAATTGCACGGGCAGTGGCAGCATGAGTTCCCATGCAAGCCACTGTTCCCGAGCCTCTGCTTTCAGACACTCTCCAGTATTTTGTTCTTTCATCTCTGTCACATGACTGACTTAAAGAGTGCCTTCAGAGTGGCAGACATGCACAGAACTCTCTTTTCCACACTCTGGAGTTATTTGCTAAAATTCAGACACTAAGTCTGGCCAAACAGCTCCTCACCACAACATGAAGCAATCCATTCCAGTATCCAATTCCTTCTGTAGAAAATCAAACTATCATAGCCCTATAAAAAGTCATGATTTATGTACAATTCCACTCTATATGTACTAATATAGGAGAAAAACACCATAACTGCACAAATTGTAGTCAATTGTCTTGCAGAAGCAATATTTAGAATTATCTTATGAAACATCTAAGCAATTTTAAGGATCTGTGAGATACTTGATGGTGCTCCAATCTAACAGAATTTGATAACAGGAAATGTAATACCACACTACAGTGTTCAGTGAACATAATGTGATATGATGCATTTGGTAAAAAAAGCTTTCACATTCAAGATAAAAGGCAATTTAAAAAAAAAAAAAAGTGCTCCTACATGATTAGATGTGCTATAAGGAAGAATTCAGCAGAATGTATATAAGATCCTTCCTTGTCTGGAAAGTTATTGGTTGCTGAGTTATTGATGACTGCTGAGTTATTGAAGTTATGGAAGCCTAGTCTTTTCTTATGCCATTTTGGTTTTGGGGTTTTTTTTTTTGGGGGGGGTGTTTTTGTTTTGGTTTTTTGGTTTTTTTTTTTTAATACTGGAGTTCTTCTGTTACAACTGCATTATGGTAAAAGCATACATTCTTGCATACATTCTCTTTTGCTGGAGTTCAGTGTTTCCTTACTGCTTTGTTTCACATTCACACCTCTGATGAATTTTACCTTTCATTCTCCTTTCTCTCCCAGTCATTGTTTTCTGGGTTCTGGAGATAATTCAGGGATTGAAGTGGACTGAACTGTTCTGCAAACCACAAATAACTTTTTATTTCCTCTTCTAACCTTCTTGTGAACAACCAGCTCTTCTTGAGAAAGGGAATTAACGCATAGTTTTAGGATGAGCAAGAAAAGAACACCATTGTTAGTTTCAGGGTCATTATACTATTGCTTGCTTAGGGGGAGAGGGGAAGGAATCGGGCATGGACAGTTCTGATAAGAACGAGAAGAGGGGAACTTGAATCGGTCAGAACTGGTGGTGTGATTTGAAGGTCTGCCAGGCACCTACACAGCATGCGCAAGGGACTGGGGTCAAAAGTTTAGCTGTAAAGAAGACGTCTTACTTCATCTTCAAGACCCCTGGCGACCACCACCAGAAAATACTGCGCCTGCTCAAAGGGGAGGAGACCTCATCTGCATGTGAAGCAGGGAGAGATAATGCACATGTATAGGCGTATTGTGAAACCTATTGAATATGAACTGTTTAAGTCTACAAAAGGCTGCACGTGACCGCCTGAGACCCCCGTGCTGCCCAGCGCTGAATAAACGTACCTACTTTACAACCTCCCAGTTGTGAAGTCTGGTTTCCGCACGTCATTCTTTAAGGGCCATGCTCCACGCTAAGGGGAAACTCTATTGTATACACAGGCAGATATCCCTTTCTCTCCTGTAGTGTACCATATATACTACTCTGGATGCCCCTATCTCTTTCATATGAAAACAGCCCCTATCCGCTACTCTTTTCCACTGTCTAAACTAGCCCTGTACCTGATATGTTTAAGATTTCACTTTTACTGGTCACTAAGTCCAAACCTGCTCAAACCACGTATCCAAAGGCAAGCCACAGAACACTTTTAGCTGTATCTCTCATATCTGTTCAGGATCTCTTTCTTTGCTCTAACAAAGTTTTAGAGCACTTGTAGCAAGCACTTTCCTTCACAAATCAGAATAATAATAATAAAAAAAAAGGATGGGGCTTGGTTCTTCACAGGAAAATAATAAACAGATTAAAAAATACCCAATAAACAGCAGTCCCTCATAGGACCCACAGGCAGACTTCCACTGACGTTCATATTGAGCCAGGGCTGCCACTGTTCATCTCCCCAGCTCTAATCCTCTGTGATCTGTAAGACTTGTGACATTCATCTTGGGTTAATCAAGTTAAACTGCCTACTTGCTGGGAGCCATTTGTTTGATGAAACACAGCAGATTTCAGTTGCACCACTCAAATAAAGCAAGAAAGCCAAAAGCCCTAGGGCAAGGGCAGCTGCGGTTTCTCTTCCTGCCTCCCCTTCCCCCTTCTCTTGAAGCAGCTGTAGAATTCATTTTTTTTTCACCATGTTGGAACAGACGCATTTAGTCAAATATTGCAAAGAGCGTGACAGACCTTATATTTGTTTTTTCAGCCCTCTGCTGATAAACAGTGATACACAAGTGTCTTGGGCTCAGTAATTACCACTCAGAGACACTGTATTTCCCAGATCTCTTCTAAGGATGTCTTTCTTCTGTGGCTTTCTTAATCTAATCAAGAGTCTTCCTTTACCACACACTAAGGATAGGTACTTCAGCTGAAAATTCCTACATTAATGAACTTTTAAGGAACAATGTGAAGAAAAGTAGCATCTATTTGCAATTTGCAAAAAAAAAAAAAAAAAAAAATTGTACTGCTATTTGCAATGACAGCTAAACTTGATAGGTTTTGGCTATAAAAAAGGAGATATAGTTCATGATAACTAAGCAAGTCTGAGAGAGAAAGGTGGCTCCCACCGGTATTTTTACATGCAGATCCTTTCTACCTTGACTTCCTGCTGTGGAGATCAGAATTCGGCAGTTGTTCCCTCAGTTCCTATGTTAATATTAGGAATTTAGCACCATTACAGTCATTACCATTTAGTGGATTGCCCTTTGAAGTTCTACATCCAATTTCACTAGGAGTTTCCATAAAGAATTTTTATGAAAGCTTGTTCTCCTGTGTGGTAAAGACAGCAATGGATACTGCATTGCTGCTTTACACAATTAATTAATCCTTGCTCCTCTGAAGGAATACCATTTTCACATTTTCAATCATCCAATAAGTAACAAACATCTGAACAAAATTATCACAGTAAAGATGTCAACAGGAAGGAAATAAAAATCACTTATGGGCCACTGGTAGCTTATAGACAAACAAGGTTTTATGATCTTTATCATATTACTTACTCTCTCTGAAGTAGGGCAGGTCCTCACTTATAAAATGGAGATAAGACATTCCCTGGTGAAACATTTTAAAAGCACTATAGCTGAACAACACTGGATGTACTAGATCAAGGAAGGAAGGTAGACTGAGTTGGCAAGCAAAGGGTAATGAGTAATGTGAATAAGAGAGATCTTAAGACCGGGATAAAGTAGACCCACCCCAAGCGTATGCACATAAATTAGGAAATTCTGAGAGCACGTTATGGGGCAAAGATCTCATGTCTTTTCTAGGCAATCAGCACAAGTAGTTCCCTCTCTGAAGCACCTGTATGCAATGACATGATGCATGGGGAACAAACAGGAGCAATTAGAAAGCTGTGTGAAGGTGCAGGGCTGTGATGCCTTTGGGATCACAGAGATGTGGTAGGATAGCTTGCATGAGCAATGTACTGCTTTAGATAAGGACAGGCTTTTTAGGAAGGTCAGGAAGGTGAGGCAGGGGAATGGTTGTTTATGCAAGAGAGGAGTGGGAATGCATGGGGCTCTGCCTAGGGATGGACAATGAGCCAGTCAAGAGTTTATGGGTCAGGACTGATGATTTCAAGATGGTTCAGGTTGGTGTCTGTTACAGACCAATCAATCAGGAAGAAGCATATGAGTACAGCATTCAGACAGCTGGAAGAAACATCATATTCGCAGGTCATAGTCCTCACAGGGGACTCCAACCAAGCTGATATCTTCTGGAAAGGCAACACAGCAGGGCACAACTGGTTCAGGAACTTTCTGGAGTGCATTGATAGTTATTTTCTTACACAGGAAACTGTAGAGGAACTGATGAGGAGACACATGCTGTGGTACTGCATACTTACAAAGAAGAAAGAACTTCTCAGGGATGTGAAAGTGAGGGGCAGCCTTGGCTACAGTGACCCTGAGATGGTGAAGGTAAGGATCATGAGAGCAGAAAGAAAGGCACAAAGCAGATCACAATCCTGGGCTTCGGGACAGCAGACTGTGGTCTGTCACAGGACCTCCTTAGTAGAATACCATGGGAGACAGATATAGATTGTGAAGACTGGCCCAGGACAGCTGGTTGATTTTCAAGGATTACCTCCTCCAAGTCCAAAAATGTTCCACCCCACATGCAGGAAGTCAAGCAAGAGTGGCAGGAGGCCTTCACAGACCAAGAATTAGCTCCTGACAATGCTCAAACATAAAAAAGAAAGCATATAAGAAAGCAAAGAGGATCAGGTGACCCAGGAATAGAGGGTTATAAAGACACTGTCTGAGTATGTAAGGACAGGGTTAGGAAAGCCATAGCCATCTAGAGTTGAATCTGGTGAGGGATATGCAGGGCAACAAGAAAGGCTTCTGCAGGTTCATCAGCATTAAAAGTGAAATACAGAAAATGTAGTTCTGCTGCTGAATGGAGATGGGGACTTGGCAACAAAGGACAGTGAAAAGGCTGAGGTACTCAATGCCTTTTTCACCTCAGTTTTCACTGGTAAACTTGCCTTCAGAAATCCCAGGTTCCTGAGATGCGTCAGAAAAGCCTTGAGCCTCACTTGGAGGAGGATCACGTTAGGAAACATTTACATAAACTGGACATACATGAGCCCATGGAACCTAATGGAATGCACTATGAAGTGCTGCAGGAGCTAGATGATGTCACTGAGACCATTCACAAATATCTTTGAAAGTTTATGCACCTGGGGAATATTCCTGAGCACTGGAAAAAAAAAGCATATGTCACTCTTGTCTTCAAGAAGGGCTAGAAGGAGGATCTGGGAAACTAGAGACCTAAACTCAATTCCAGAGAAGATTACAGAAGCTTGAAGCTATTTCCAAACATATTAAGGACATGAAGGTGATTTGGGCTAGGCAGCAAAGATTTATGAAGGTGAAATCATGCCTAAGCCACCTGACAGCCTTCTACAAGATGACTGGCTTGGGGGACAAGGGGAGAGCACAGGATATCATTAAGACTTTCAACATTGTCTCCCATAACATCTTTACTGACACACCGATGAAATATGGACTAGATAAGTGAACAGCAAAGTGGAGTGAAAACTGGTTAAACTGCCAGACTCCTAGGGTTGTGATCAGTGGCATGAAGTCCAGCTGGAGGCTAGAGGTGTACCCCAGGAATCAATACTGTGGCCAGTACTGTGAAACATCTTCATTAATGACCTGAATGATGGGACAGAGTGCACCCTCAGCATTTTTGCAGATGATGTAAAACTGTGAGAAGTGTTTGATAGACTGTATGGTCATGCTGCAATTCAAAAGGACCTCAACAGGCTGCAGAAATGAGCCAACAAGAATCTCATGAAGTTCAACAGAAAAATCAAACTTCCTGTACCTGGGGAGGAGTAACTCCCTGCACCAGTACAGGCCAAGTACTGACGGGCTGGAAAGCAGCTCTGCAGAAATGGACGTGGGGTTCCTGGTGGACAAACTGAAAATTAGCCAGCAATATGCCCTTGCAGCAAGGCCAACAGCATCATGGGTCACATTAGGAAAACTGTTGCCAGCAGGTTAAAAGAGGTGATCCTTCTTTTCCACTGAGCACTGTTGAGGCCACACCTGGAATGCTGTATCCAGTTCTGGGTTCTTCAGCATAAGAAAGACATGAACATACTGGAGTGATTCCAATGAAGGGCCATGGAGATGACTACTTGGAGCATCTGTCATATGCTGAAAGGGTGAGAGAACTGAGATTGTTCAGCCTGAAGAAAGCTTCTTCTCAGTAGTATCCAGTTCCAAGACAAGAAGAAATGTGTACAAATTGAAATACAGAAAATTCCACTTAAAGGTAAGAAAAGCTTTTTTACTGTGAGTGGTCAAACTTCGTAACAGGACAAGAGAGAGATTGTGAAGACTTCATCCTTGGAGATATTCGACACTCAATTGAAGATGGTCCTGAGCAACCTGACTGTTTTGAGCAGTGGGAGTGGACTAAGCAATCCCTAGAGGTGCTATCCAACCTCTGCTATACTATGACTTTGTGAGTCTGTGCTCACAGGAGTCTTCAGTATTTAGTACAAACAACACAACCAGAATCAGAGTTACTGTAAGAACTGGGATTTATGTACTTGTGCTCTTTGTGTCACAAACATTAACACTTCATACCACAGAAGAGTTTGGGATAGAACATTTCTTCTTCAGAATGTATCACTTTGTAAAATTAAATTTATTTGCAGGGCATGTAAATATCAACAAAAAAATCAATTTAGTTAAGAGGGAATATGCCATATTGATGACATAATTGGAACTCAGTGTCTCACTCTGTATTCTCAAATGATTCATCTCTCATTTTTTTAATTTGATATGATTTTTTTGAATGTTCTCAACTGTTCAAAGCAAAGTGTTTTCTGTTTTACTTCACAGACAAAAAAAAAAGTGGTTATTATTTTTCTCTAATGAAAAAGAAAAGGCAATTGTATCTGTTAGAGCAATAAAAGTATTTGCATGTGTTGGACATAATTCTCTTATCTAATCTGCACTGATTTAGTTCTGTTTGGTTTAAGAATTCATCCATAAATCTTGGAGAAGAGAGATTTCCATTGAATTTAGTAGATCTTTTACCCGTGAAAGGAGAGAAGGGTTTGCTGCAAGTGAAACAAGATGAAGTCATATTGAATATCAAATATTTACATTGGTCAATGAAAAGGAATTGGTATTAGAGTACACTGACTAAACACATCTGCAGAGCAGTGGTTCCGTGTCGAGTCACGGAGCAATAATATCACCTGGCTGTATCCAGAGAAGCAACCCAAAGCAGTTATTGCAGAGATACAAATGAGAGATTCCTTATTAACATTTACTAATAATCCAGTCCTCTTCAAGCTACTTAGAAACCTTAGGAGACAAGCTGTCATGGTTTAACACAGCCAACAACTAAGCACCATGCAGCCGTTCACTCACTCCTCCCAGCCCTCAAGGGGATGGGGAAGAGAATCAAAACCAAGTAAAACTTGTAGGTTGAGATAAGAACAATTTAATAATTGAAATAAAAATAAATAACAACAACAAGAAGGAAGATAATGAGAGTGAAATAAAACCCAATAAAGAGAAGTAAAGCACAATGCAATTGTTCACCACCCACTGACCAATGCCCGGATTGTCCCTGAGCAACGATCTGCCCATTCTGGCCAACTCCCCCCAGTTTATATACTGGGCATGATGTCATACGGTATGGGATACCCTTTTGGCTAGTTCAGGTCAGCTGTCCTGGCTGTGCCCCTCCAACCTTCTCACAGTGCATGAGAAGCTGTGAAGTCCTTGACTTAGTATAAACATTACTTAGCAACAGTGTGTTATCAGTGTGTTATCAACATTATTCTCATCCTAAATCCAAACCACAGCACTATACCAGCTACTAGGAAGAAAATTAACTCTATCTCAGCTGAAACCGGGACGCAAGCATATATTTAAAATAAAAATGGTATACCATGAGTGGAAAACCGAGAAAGATTCAGAACTGGACAAAGGCCAAATGCTTTGCTCTGCATTGTCTGTCCAACACTGATCTATCCAAGGACTAATATTTAAGTAGTGGCCATCTTCCTTCAAAGGTACTAGAAGAAGTTGACATTTAGTAAATCAACAGAACAAGTATTGAGGAGAATCCTTTCTAGTAAACTCTATAATAAAAAGAAGTCTCCTAAGAGAATTTTAACATTTAAAGATCAGCTTGAAGGAACACTTTAGGCACAGCAGACTAATAAAAATCCCATTTTATAAAATATTTACTGTGCTTTGCAAGCAGCAAAAATGTCACAGGAAGCTCTGCCTTAACCAGTTCAAGGGAGGAAAGGGGATTATTTCCAAAAGCGAGCCTTGCATGAAGCAAAAGAATGATTATTTCTAGCAAGAACAAAAACCATTAATTATGTAAAGTGTTAGATCATATTTAGCTATGAATATAAAGCAGACTCCTGCCTTCTAAAAAGTAATCAGTGTGAGTACATATGTTCATAAAGTCTAGCTGCACAGGCTTCAATCCACATTAAAATCTTTGAAAACCTAAATGCAGTATTGCATTTATGCATACAGATCCATTTTTCTTACCCCTGGCATAATGATCTTCTCAATGTCTTTAAAGACATCCTCAAAGCTCTCAGGATCCTGGGGCGCACAGTCTGGAATGAGGGTCCTTAGATAGCCTGGTTCCACATCTGGAAAGACCTGTCTTTTATCTATCTTCTCCAGGTAATCTGCAATATAGTCCACCATCTCCTTCCCTCTCTTGCGGAACTCTGCAGCTTCCATGGGTATCAAAGCTTAGGATTTATAATAAGAAAAAGCCTAAAAAAAAAAGGAAAAAAAAAGTCACTTTGGAAAGAAAATTTTACTAGTTTTAAACCTGTTATTCAGATGATTTATAAGGTGACATATAGCCTTTTCAAAAAAACATATGTTCTTTTGTTTCTGTGTACTAGGCCAATGCCCATATAGTGTTGCATTCTGCTCCACTCCAGTGTTAGCTGGACATTGTATAGAAGTAAATCACACCATTAAATCTTTGATGCCTAGGTCATGATGTAGATTAGCGTAATACATGTAGGCTCTATCTTTAGCACAGAAGAGCAGTAGAGGCACATGAATGAAGATTCAGAAATCACAGATTTAATCCCTACTGCTGCTGGCTGACACATGGATGTGGCACTGTTATGTGGCAAATAATCACCACCCTCCTGCCTTATAAAGAAAAGGTCTAAGGAAATAGCATGCTGCGTGTCTTTATTATAATCTATAATAACAAGCTATAATAATCACAGTTATCATAGTGATCTACTGTGCTGCCCTGTCATTTTATCTACTTCTTGTCTCCTGTCTTGCCTGAAGATTTAGCTTCTTTACTCTTTCACTGTAAATGCACATGCTATGCCATTTACAAAGCCTCAGTGCTTTCCTGAGGTTTGAATGAGAATTCACTTAGAGTTGATCTGCACTGTATTTTGCAGGAGGATGTGAGGAAGATCTGTCAGGAGCTGTCCCTACCTCCTAGATGTGCTTTGAGTTACACAGAGACTGTGTGAGCACACCCAAAGCGATGCATGGCTCAGCTGAGGTGAGCTGCAGTTTGCTTGCAAAGTGCTGCGCAAACATAAATTCATATTGCTTGGGTGCCTGCTCCTGCCATCCTGGTCTAGCCAACTTTCTTACTGTATGTGGTTGTGCATTTTGAGTGCTCAGTGAATACAAGGTTGAGACCACAGTGCCTAAAAAAGCATCCAAGAGTCTTTATACACTCATATTGAGTAATACTGTTCCAGTAAGAAAACTGGCAAGCAAAACAAGGATACTCACTGCTGGTGTAAAGTATTAATATGCTTAGTTCGCATACCTTCAGATATTTACTTTGTAAGGAAATAATTACATTAAACACAGTGTGAAAATTATGTAATTAAGAGACAATTCCTTAAATATCAGTTATTTGTGCTAAGGATATGTAACTGAGGACATTATTTTGAGAAAGGAGAGACCCTTTGGGTATTATAGCTAAATTAATACTGTCACATTGCAGAAGAAAGATATCATTGATAAACACCATCCTACAGACATCTCTGCTGCTACGAATAGAGGATGTGGGATTTGTGTGGAGCACCTGCTGCTGCTCTTTATGAAGGCAGGGTGCTGCTGTAGGTCACAGACCACTTGGGAAGGCAAGGATCTGCACAGGAGAGACTTCTATCATCGCCTGCCCCCTCCCCCCCCCCCCCAAGAATAGCTGTTCTTGTTGCTATTTTGTTAGAGTTAAATTACCCTCTTTAACCATCATGTAAGTGTTTATTTGGCTCTCTCTATGCCTTTCTGGAAGGGGAATTAGCAACTTTCTCACATCTTGCTAAGTTGCTGGAAACACATTACCAGTAGTCATTAGAGTCCTCAGAGGATTCTGATGGGCAGCTTTGCGTATCATCTCCCCTTTGAAAGGCTGTGTTTAAGCAAGCAGATTTGTTTCTACTCCTTTACAATCAAGATGATTCCATTTCTTCGGTCCCCTCAAATCTTAAGATCGTGTTCATTTAACACATCTTTGATTGCAGTTCAAAATTTTAATAAACTTTCTAAATAAATCCACATGAACTGCAGCAATCAATATGCATCTCTGTGGCACCAACCTAATTATACCCCAAGGCGCCATTCTTTGATTTAGATATTTTCTGCAGAAGAAATCTAAATATTATATTGGTTCACTTGTTTTTCAAAGTATCTCTAACTTAAGCCCTAACTTATGCTATCATTATTTCTTTTATGCTACTTCATTCATCTGTTCATTGCTATAGTGTGCTCTGAAGAACTTGCATGTGGTAATCTGGTATTTTTTTCCTCTGGTTTCAGAGATGAAAGTTATGAAAAGAAAAATTTAACTCATGACTGACAAATTAGTGGGAATTGACTGAGGATGAAGGGATTCAGTATTGGAGGCTTTGGTGTTTCTAGCACTACTAGAAACAGTTTCACCACTGAGTTAGTTACTCCTATGGACTTTTACATATGGATCAGTTAATGTCATACAGTACCTGTGGGTCCAATGAACCATCAGTACAATGTCAGAGCAGGTAAGAGTATCACTACACAACTCTCTAGTTTTACTTATATAGGGCATCATTTAACATAGAAACTTTTGCAGATCACTTGATCCTTTCCCAAAATATAAATCAAATGGTAAAAATTAAATAACATTGTGTGCAAGCTCAAAACAGCTCACAAACACACAGACAAAAATACACTTTATCATATTACCACAACACAGATACTATGTTATGTAGCTTGTGACCCTTTTTTCTACCACGTACATTTTTTCAGATCTGAAATGTCTTTCTATTCCAAGTAATATTTGCATCATCTTGTTCCACATATAGTATGCTGATAGAATTTACTGTCATTTTTATTATTAGCAGTTTTGACTAAGTTCTTTTGGGATATCAGAATAAGCAAATAAAATTCAGATACACATTTTGTGGTTCCAGCCTATGACTATAGAACTGAAATTTGTCAACTCAGTTTGCTAAAATACACGTTTTAGCTAATCACTGCAACCTTACTTGTTACTCGCTAACTACAGTTCTTCCTAAGAACTGGAAATCCACTGGCTCATCCTAACATTGTTTTGGCTGCACTGCTCCTGTCATAAATCACTATTGCAATAACATTCTCAGAAGTCAGGATAAAGAATTAAATTACAAGGGTAAACCCGCTGTTTTTCATGGGAGATGTAATTGAACCAGGAAGTTTAAACATAAACAATAGAAGGAGGAACCATCCTTCCCAAATCTGCCATAGTTGCCACAGTGTTACAAATTGATATAAAATTGATAAACCTAGTTAACCTGTAACAAACTTTCCATTCACTTTGATCCAGTGAAACACATCAATCTGCTTCAATCCGAAGCCAAGTATTTCATTGTTCTTTTCCCTGCAAGGCAATACTGAGAAATTAAAAGTCTATCTAAATATCTCTCTTTTTTTGTGTATCCATGCATCTTCTTTCCTAAAAGTCCTTTCCTGAAAATTCCTTATCTACTGTAATACACATACCTCACTGGGAACTGTGAAGGCATACTCCTTGCAGGAACATGGTGGTCATTTAAATTTTTCTTTTCACCTCCTATTTTATGACTGTTCTTCTGTGAGTCACAAGACCCACTTACACTCTCATCCCTATTTTTATTTTCTTCCTCAACTGTTCATTATAACTCTCACTTCATCTGCTTGAAAGGAGTACTTGCTGTGGAAGTCACATCCAGTAGACTGAATATTTAACAATTATAATGCTTGCCAGTTAGTACTATAAAAATGCAAATTACTTCACCTCTTTATCAGTACAGAATATTTCCCTCTTCTACCTCTCACGTGCAAATACAACACATGTGCAATGCAACTACACAAGGAATAGGGAGAAACTTTCCCTCTACGCTGGTATGTTTTGAAAATATAGAATATTATTTTCTAATAAGCAAAATGCCTCAGACAACTCAGCCCTTAGGGTCAAACACTGTTTGAGAGCATCCATATTTTCTGAAGGGCTGCTACAATCTGTGTGTACTCAAAATATTCACTTAAGTCAAAAGGACTTAAACCACAACATAATACAGGCCAAGGTTCTGAAACTCACTGGATATGTCAGAGAAATGGAGCCTCTCTTTAAAGTATTTGACAGTGGTCTATTTTCTTGAAGGAAGAGTGATGAAGGCTCCATACACTTAGTGATCCCACATCTCCCAGGATTAATTTCAACACATTCAACATCTGCCAGCTGAACCCCAAGTTAGGAGAGTACAGCTTCCTTCTCAGGAGGCACCCTGCTGAACTATCAACTTATACCACTTTCTAAGCATAGTCTGCATTCAGGTTCATGAACAGCCTCACTTTGACATTTTAGCAAACATATATTATGTCTGAGTACTTCTGTTCCCACCGGATATCAATGGATAGTGTCACCACTGCATACTTCTTCAGCTCAAGTCCTACTTTACTGGAGAAGACTGAGTTTTGCTCTTACTTTCAGGTAAAACCAAGATCAATCATGCTCACCCTTAAATGATATCAATGTATCTTTTCTTTAAATTTATATATAAACTCTTTGCTCTTTAATTTTGATGGAATTTGTGACAGGACAAGTAGGCTACCTAATATAAAGTTGACAAATCCTTTACTGTCTTGTTTAAATTACTCCTTCTACTTCAGATCTCTGAAATTAGAACATGGCAACATTTTACTTTAGTGAAGTTACAAAAAACTGTTGTTAGTATTTAGATTATATATTCAGTATAAGGTTTATTTGCAAACCATTTTCTACTTTATTTGCAATCAAACCATGCAAATGAGCAGTTTATGCACAACTAAGTATTAAATACATTTATAGGTATAGTATTATGCTGTTGATAAAATTTAGTTTCGTCATTATTTCTGTTAAAAGATATTGTATAACATTTTAGAATCTGCTTTTTATATTTGTTAAATGGAAATGCAAAAGATACTACCAGCAAATTTGTTGTGAAGAAGAACAAGAGTTAAAAAAAAAAAAAAAAGATGGGAAGGGAGAAAGAGGAAAAAGAGAACAAATGAGGAGAGAGGTATATTCAATGTAAGGTAAGTTTTATGAGTGCTTGTTCTCTAGTTCATCAAAGTTAAATGAAAAAAAAACCCAAACCAGCTAACATAAAACCTTTTAGCAGCTCCTGTTATTAAATACAGAAAGGAAGAATGCACAGCATTAACAGCACCTTAAACTGGTAGATGCTTTATCTCGAAAAAAGTAATAACTGTATATCTTTCCCATAAATGACAGAAGTGCACTGTCTATTCTGCCAACTATTTGTTGCAGGATATAATGTAATTTAAAGGCTTGTGGTACTACGGTGACACCACGGAAGCCATGAGGACTTTCTGCTATTGAATCCAAGTGAAGATCTTTGCAGCTCTTGCTGCTGTTAAGCTAAACTTCTACTGTTGGCAATAGAAGTATTGCCTGAATATGGATTGCAGGATGAATTTTATTTCAGCACAAGTAAAAGGAACTGGATCTACTCTGTACTTCTACCTTTGTACAAACCAAGAACTAAGTATACGTGTTACAGGCCCTGTATTTTGTTAAAAAATTTCATTTTCCAGTTAGAAGTTGCTGGGTTTATTCATTTCTGTCACTGGCACAGAGTCAGAAATTTTCCCTTCTGAAGTCTTATTACAGTGATGGAAAAGGGTTATTTCTGAGGAAAAACTCACCCTAGAAAGTCATGCATTGAATTTACCATGAAAATTTTATTGTTAAAAATATTTGACAGAGTATTTCTCAAAGTCTGCATGGTTGTTCAGAACTGTTGCACTTGGAAAGACAAGCTATAAACTTTTGGATACGTGAGATACCGCATAAATGTACATAAACAGTTATAGCTGACATACATCATATATAAAGACAAGCAAACACGAAATGAAAGGTGCACACTACATTGTGCAAACTTAGGTTAAAAAGAGATGCTTTCTGAGTGTTCCAGATTATCCCTAAAATAACGCAGGTTGGCTGTTTATTAGCCGAGCTCCTACTCTAAGTAACCAATTGTTGCATTAATCCAAATGTACCTACTTGAATTCAAGAGTCACAAAGCTTTAAGGACAAATGTTACTTACAGCAAGTTGGAAAGGTTTTTCCTTCTCCTCTGTCTTTCTTACTGTCTGTCTTTGCTCCTCTGTGACAGCTACAAAGCATCGAGGATGCAGTTGCCAGCATATATAGGCAGAGTAGCCACGTCCCCTCAGCCTATCACAGCCAAGTGCTTTGCATTGAACAAGCAGCAGCAGCATCTCCCCCTCCTCCACATCTCCTCTAAAATATACTTAGCAAAAAAAAGCTACCCGAAAGGCAGACGGATCTGACAGATAAACGGCCATTGCCTATGCTAACTGAAGAGTGGTGTGTGTTTCCTTCCATCAACTCCATTAACAAGTCT
Source organism: Ceryle rudis (assembly GCA_033439905.1). Classification (NCBI taxonomy): domain Eukaryota; kingdom Metazoa; phylum Chordata; class Aves; order Coraciiformes; family Cerylidae; genus Ceryle; species Ceryle rudis. The sequence goes on along the minus strand of JAAGNO010003099.1, from coordinate 6,541 downwards.
GACAGTGAGTGTCTGATCACATGCTCCTGGTCTGTGTTACACACCCTGGGACGCTTCTGCTGTGGCTGTTGCTGTAAAAGCAAGTGCTTTGAACCACTTCTGTGAAACATGATTTTCAGGAAAGACAGAGAGACACGGTGGAAATACCACTCAGCTGACTGCAAACTCTGAATAAATATACATGTAGTACATGTAACAGCCTCGGATATGCTGTATCTAACGTTCTCCAGTTTCTCTCTTTCATTATAAGTACACCTAAAAGCAATAGTAAATGTTCAGGATTTGTTTCCCTATTCTAACAGAAGTTTTATAGGTAATTCTCTTTCCTAGATGAATCCAGGTAACTGCCTGTCATTTTTATCTAGTTCAAGTTCATTTTAAAATACACTATCAGAATTTCATAGTCCTGAACAGCTTATAGCTAGGTAATGTGGCAGGAGATCTGGGACAGCCAGACTGGTCTCCAATGCACTGCACCAACCTTTTTTGTGAAGGAGGAGAAAGTTCTGGCTGTCTCATATTTTAAAACAGTCACAGCGGTGTTTGCTGTTATAATGACATAAGGCCAATTATAACTCTGCTACAACCCTTAAAGAGACTATTCAAAATAAAAACAGCACCTAAAATCCACAGATCAGGCTGCAGGTTTCATTGCACTTGCTGTGCTAGATGTTACTCTGTGGGATGACTCCCATTTTCAGTTCCTGGGTTGTGTTTGCTGTAATGATCAGTCTACTCTTGAAAGCATCAAGATATCCCAGGGTCAGCTGCAGCCTGTTTTACACCTCAGGTCAACTCCTGAGTGCGCAGGGTCACAGTCTGGACAGATTGGGACCCCATAAGAAAAAATGTTTTTTTAATTTTTTCCTGCTTTTTCTTTCTCCCCAAATTTGAAAGTTCAAAGTATGTTGTAAAGGTATATGAGATGCAGAAACTGAAGATGTCTCTAGTAAACATGAAGATAACTTACATCTAATGTCAATGTTTCATTTAAATAGGTTGCAAAAGGTAAATACCTTTCAAAGGAAATTAAAAATAATATTAGAGTATTAAAATGCTGGTTTAATCAGTGTTGAAATACTACCTCAAAGTCATCTGATGTGTTTTTACTTCTCTGCTATACCTGTAAATTACCTTAAAAGTTGCTGCGACCCGGAAATTATTGCGTTTCCTATTAAAACCATATATTTTTTTATTTCTTTGGAAGAAAAAGAAAACAAAGTGTGAGAAGTGCAATAGGCAAGGTAGAAAGGGGGGAATTAAAAGCCCTTCTAAAAAGTACATTCCATGCCTGTCTATAAGTGAAATAATTCTTCTGGTTTGTACTACTTTACTTAATCCTCATCATCAACTGCTGCCAATACACAAATCTTGCTTAACAGAATCTTTCTGCAGTGGACAAAAGCAAGATCATTAAGCTTTCCGTAACAGGTGCTGGCTAAGTCAGACCTTCTGTGGCTCCACAAATTTGTTCCAGACTCTTCAGTGTGCTGGCTCTTCTACACAAAAGAACTTCTCTTACTGCTGAAACAGAAGGAAGAGAGATCTCCTTTTTTACTGCCAAACTGTTTCAAAATTCAAGATACCAGTATGTGAGAAATAACAGGTGATCCTAGAAGGTTTAAAGGCCAGGTCTTGTTGGTAAGCAACCAACAGATCATATTATTCACAGCTAACATGAGACAGACTTTTTTAAACATGTTTTTACACATGGAAGTATGTCACCCCGATGATGATACATAATGAGGCTGTGCCCATGCATTAATGGCACCAATTTATTACAGTTGCTGAACTCTTTGGTTTGAAAACAAGGTGGGAGAGATAACATGTTTGAACAGGAGACTCCAGGGCAGCACCAAAGAATGATGCAGACAAGGTGTTATCAGTCACTTTGCAGTCCCACTGACAGTCCATGTGCACAGACATGGATCAAAGCAAAGAGAGTTAAATGGTTTGTACCCACTTTCCAATAGTTTTTACCTCTTCCATCATTATACAGTGCAGATGAGTAATTAAAAGGCAGTTTTTCCAGGCCAGTTATGATTAGATGGCTTTAATCCCAATTTCACTTTTCCTTCTCCAGAATAGCATAACACTCTTCTCATGCTAGCCTCCCGATGTGGCTCCAGTTACTAAATTCGGTCAAGCTGTGTTTGTGCTGTATATCACTGTGTATAATGTATTATTTGAACAAACCTGTTCCATTCTATAATATGAAGGGATTTAAACCGACTCAGATATCATCAATATATCAGGTACCAAGAAAATAACTTGAAACAATTAATTAGGAATAATATAAGCACAACATTTGTGCCTTTTTTCAACATTTGGTGTCAAAGGAATAGCCACTGTTGCCTAAGCATAAGAAAAAAACATTGGTTTGTTGCTTAGTATTTGGTTTACTCCTTATCTGTAGTTTGAGGGTGCTATTCAGAGGCTGCAGGCCTTTCTTCCTGCTTCTCGTTGTTGTTCCTTCAGAAAAAGAATAGTAGTAAAACCCTTTCTTTGCCTTTTTCTTCCCAATACATTCTTTCATTACTGTAATAATACTAGTAATGGGGAAAAAAAAATATCTACAAAAAGGAAAAGGAAAGAAAAAACCTCTAAAAATCACTCAGTTATACTGGTGTGAAAAGTCCTTACAGGTTCCATAAACAAGGTCCAAATATCCATGAGCCATAAAGAAAAGACAGAAGAGAGTATTTTAGCAGAAATGTGCAGCTAAAAAAATTTCTGGATACAACAGAAGGTGCATCTCCTTTGGAAGAGAGTAAGAATTAAATAAAGCCTTCAGACACAAATAGATGGATTACTTGCATCGTAAAAGGATAAAAACTAAGTCTCCTGCAGAACATAAGTAGACTTTGCAACAGATTAACCAGGAGACAAATCTCAGACAGAGCTGACAAACTAGGAAAGTATCTATCTTATCTTTCATGAATATTCGATGTGTGACTTGTTTTTCCTGTTCAGTTCTGTATTGTTGTCTGCATGAACATGTGATAGTAAACCAAAGAAGGATAAAAAGGAATGGCTAACAAAGTGAACATGGACACAGACTCAAACAAACAGCTTTGGAGAAGTTAACGTACCACCTACTGGGTTGAGGCATCCTAAGTAAGCACTGTACTCTTATGGAAGTAAGCCTACAGAAAAGAAAGAGGTTGTGATGAACTGAAAAAGTGTCAATAGAAAAACTGACAGGCTGTGAAGAATCAGAGGCAGTGAGAGCAGGCTGCAATGACAGGAGGCAGACTCTTCCAATACAGAGACAGCAAAAGCTTCTGCTGTGAGCTGAGAAGATGTGCTTACCTAGGGGAGCACACACTGCTGGGGCACTTGTGCAGCCATATGTCGCACACAGAGAAAGAATTTTCTCACGTATTGTCCACCATAAACCTCACAGAGGCTGTGGCTGGTAGCTGAACTGCTATCAGGGCTTAAATGTGCTATTCAGATTTCACGTCAGAAAAGCAAATTAGAGCAGTTTGTGAAAGGAATAGTCCACTGTGTGAGTGAAAAGACAAACCCAGGTGAGGCATGAGGAACAAGATGGCTCGAAATACAGAAGGAACATAATGCAGGGCTTGTTCTTATGTGAGTGATTTGTTTTGACCACTGTTTACAAAGATATCAAAGATCATATAACACTTGGTCCAGAAGACATTTTGTCGCTGCCTGTGATCAATGCATTGCCATGAGGACCATGCACTACAATGCACTGCTTGCAATAAGCTTGGAAGAGCATTTCCCACCAATATAAGCCTTGAGTCTTTATGGAATGAGAACAATATTGGAGTCTTCTCATAAAGAGCATGTTGGTGCTCCACTGTCCGAGATTACAGCAAGTACTATTGGCAACATACTGGTGTTTCTTGCCCTTCCTCCCTGACAGCTTTTGTGCAAAGGTGTCTTTGACTTCCCTTCAGTCCTGTGCTAGCATGAGCACCTTTCTAGAGAAACCCAATGCCAATTTTCTGGAGAATTTATGTTTAATATAACATAAAATTTCAGGGGTGACCTCAGCCCTTTGGGAGGTGACAATATCACAGAATGGCAAAGCAATCCAGTCTCCTCGTGCTGTGTCCTATGACAGCCCAAACCAGGGGAATTGATGGGTTATGGGGAAATTCTGTCTTTGCAATTAGTTGTGGCTGGCAGGTCAAGAGAGGTCACTCGGCCCTTTACTCCACTCTGTTGAGAACTTACCTGCAGTGCTGTGTCCAGCTCTGGAGTCTTCAGCACAGGAGAGACATGGACCTGTTGGAGCAGGGCCAGAGGAAGCCACAAAAATGATCAGGGGCTGGAACATCACTGCTATGAGGACAGGCTGAGAGAGTTGGGTTTTTTCAGCCTGGAGAAGGGTTCAGAGAGACATAGTGGCTTCCAGTACTTAAAGGGGGCCTATTAGATAGATGGGGACAGATGTTTTAGCACAGCCTGTTACACCAGGACATGGGGTAATGGTTTTAAACTAAAAGAAGGTAGATTTAGACTAGATATAAGGAATATTTTTTTTACAATGAAGGTGGTGAAACACTAGAATAGGTTGCCCAGAGAGGTGGTAGATGCCCCATCCCTGGAAACTTCCAAAGTGAGGTTGGACAAGGCTCTAAGCAGCCTGCTTTAGTTGGAGATGTCCCTGCTCACTGCAGGGGGATTGGACAAGATGACCTTTAAAGGTCCCTTCCAACCCAAACCATTATATGATTCTATATAAGTTACACAGTATGTGGACTTTCATCTAAGAAAGAAAACTTACTTTATGGATATCACAGACCTATGGCTCTGGAGAATTGAGTGGGAACAGAATATTCCACATCCACAGGTCTCCCTGGTCATGCACACACACAGCTGAAGCAACGACTAGGGTATTGTTTGTTACCTTCTGCTGTGGGTTATTGTCTCTGTCTCAGAGCTGGCAGTGATATACGTGCACACCTCAGCTGCTTGAGTGCAGTGTGTGGTTTTTGCTTAGGAAGATGCATTTGCACTAAGATGAGGCTTTCTATCAGAGACATGAAACCAGTATGTCCTGCTCCTGACTGCTGGCAGTACGGTTATGATAACCAACACCATTTCCTAAGACAAATGGCCAAAAAATGCAAGTGTGCTGATCACGTATCGCCTTCTCTCTTCTCCTTTTCAACACTGTGGACTTGGCAGTGCTGGGTTAACAGTTGGACTCAGTGGTCTTTTCCAACCTAAATGATTTCATGATTCTATGTCATGACCTCTGTTACAGAACAGCCTGTCAGCATTGTAACACAACTATTTGCCCACTGAGCATTGCTGCCAGGATGTGGTGACACCCATTATGGAACAGGGAAGCATAACAGCAAATACCTGTAAAATCAAGCTGCAAGTCCTACAGCTGGACAGCAAAACCTGCAATCATCCAGATGTCTGGCATACATCCATTATGGTCTTCTTCCTATGAAGACTGAGTGACTCATGTTTCTTTGAATAAAGTCTGAGTCCAGATTATGATTATCATGCAGTGCTTATTAACCTGATATGGAGAGAGGCCAAGTGTCTTAACTAAGGACTCTAGGCAGTAAGAAAGCTACACTGATTACTAAAAATTCTGCTTAACTGAAAGTATGATAATTGATGAAAACTTTGCACAACAATAAGCTACACTGAATGCTAGAAATTGTAGATACCAATAAGCCAGGCCTATAGTTAAATATTTTATGTAATAATGAAGCTCTGATTGTAACTACAAACCTGTGGCCAGTCCTCATTCTGCCAAAGATCCCTAAAAGAACCCGCTTGTCCCTGTAGCATTGGGTGGCAGGGCCATCAAGTGTCCACGTGCTCCATCCTGCCAACTCCATAGGAAGGGCAACCATCCCCAGCTAGGAGACAAGACAGACAGCCAAGAAAGATAACAGCTGAAGCTGCTGCAGGTAGCTTCACCACAGCACAGCCAGCTGTAGCCCCACTCAGAACTGCCTGCCATCTGTTCTCCTTGTGATACTGTTCACTTCCACACCTCCAATAATCACAGCTTCCACATTATCGTTAGGAGAGACAGGATCTCATTTAGACAGGATTTACATGTGACTGGAGGAGATAGGCAGTTAAATAAGGACAGTCTGATGCATTCATTACCTTTGTGCTCACAGACCTTAGTTCATGTCCTTGTTTTCAAGTACAGATGCAAGGCTTTGCCACATGCTGTGCAATTCTGGGTAAGCCCTCAAGGGCATCTTCCATAAAATATTTTGCTAGGAAGGCTTGTTCTCTTCCAGTTTATTTTCCTGTGTTACCACATTTGGCTCCAACTCCATTTCGATTCCAAATGGACTAAATCTGGGCTAGGCTTAAAGTAGTAGCACCTCCCCACCCACATTGTGGCAGACTTTGTCTCTGGTCAGAGACATAGATTTTGAACCTCTGTGTGCTAAGGTCAGATGCTGCCAGTCTAGAAGCAACCTCCCTTTACAGTGGTTGACATTCTGCATAGTTCTCTGACAGGCAGTCTAGGAAAGTGTGGGGATTTTTTTTTTTCTTTCTGTCAATTCTTGTAAAATTT
>JAAGNO010003096.1:41294-51417 GCA_033439905.1 Ceryle rudis | reverse complement strand
CTGCACCCACACTGCTCCTTGGGGATGGTCTTGGTCTGTGATCACTCCTAAACTGTGCCCCAGTTCCAGCAGTTTGACAGTAGAGATGACATTTCTCCGCTGTCTGGGCCCATTTAAATACAAATACAGGCAAATCCTTGCTGGACCTGCTGTGTAGCAGAGGACTCCCAGAGCAGGACAGTCTCCATCACCATATCCATGCTCTACACTCCTCCTCCTCTCCACCTCCCAACAACCACTGAGCAATCTGCAGTGGAGCTCAGGTCAACCCTGGCTGGGTGCCACATCATTGTTTAAATTCACTTAAGTACTTTTTCAGCAAGTATCAGTATCCCAAACAGAGATAAGAGCGGTTAATATTTAATAATCAATGTCTGACCAAGGGGACACTGGTGTTTTATGATATCCCAGGAGAGAACATCAGACATTTTGTCCCTTTTCAAGAGTCCTTCCTGCATTCTGGTTCACACACCTCAGATTTCAGTGACAAACTTTGGAGAATTTGAGACAGAAACCATGTTTTCTGGGACAAAGTCAGAACCATCCCGAGATGTCCCAGTTCATAACAGAATTTTATTTTGTAACCACATTTAGGAGGAAGAAGACTTTGAGGGCTTCATTTCAGAACTTGTAAAGCCTGCCAAATTTCACAGAACCACAGAATGGTGGGGTTTCAGAGGGACGTCTGGAGATCATCTGGTCCAACCCCCCCACTCCAGCAGGGTCACCCAGAGTAGGTTGCCCAGGATCATATTCAGGTGGGTTTTGAAAGTCTCCAGAGAAGGAGACTCCACAACCTCTCTGGGCAGCCTGGGCCAGGGCTCCATCACCCTCACAGGAAAGAAGTTTTTCCTTAGAAAAAAAAAAGCAAACAAAAAGGAAAATACAGTTTGACCACTCTGATCCTTGTGCCTGTCACCATATCCTGGCTGTTGATGGCTCTACTTTCAGCACTGATGAAAAACAGCCACACTTGACAGTGCAAAGTCGAACAGGAGGGCAAGGAAGTGGCAGGTGGGGCTGGGGAGGGAAGTGCTCCAGCCCCGGGGCGGTTCAGCACATGCTGAGTGATGCAATTTGCTCATACACCTACACAGAGCCTCTCAGCACAAAAACAAGAGCAGGAATTTGCATGTCTGAATAAATCGGCTTCTCGGGGCCAGATTCTCAGCAGGTCCCAGCTGACGCGGCTGGCTGGAGCTCAGTGGGCATATGTCATTCCTATAAACCAAGGTTGGGACTTGATGTGCAGAATCAGGTCCTGGAACAGGTCATGTGGGGTGAAAGACCAAGAACAGCAGATGCACAGTAAGAACTTGAGTTTGTCCTTCGCCTCACTTCTGAATGTGGCTGAACCGGAACCAGAGCAGTCTCTGGAGACATGAAGGCAAATTCCTTGCAGTGTTGGATGACCTCTTTAATGTGGACTCGGAGTAATGCTTCAGATTTTACAGGTCACTTTAATTTTAAAGCTGGGGACTCCTGGACTATCACTTGACCAAGCAACTTACCCATTACATGGCCCATTCGGTAGCACCACAGCCAAGGGGAAGATTGAGCATGTGCACAGTAAATTCACTTTGCTGTCTCTACTGGCTTTGGCTGAGAAAGAGCTCATTCCAGAACTGGGTGGTCCTGTACAAATTGCCTGCTAGGAACAGTCCCCAGCATGTGCAAACTCCTGAAGCTCTGTTTGGCAGAGTGCTCCCTGATACAAGCCAAATCCATGCTGGGGCCTCACTGTTGAAATAACCCAGCCTAGACATGCTGGTGGCTGTGATAAGGGTTGTGCAGTGTGTGTGATGGAGCTGCACACCCCACAGCATTGCACACAGGCAGGTACTTCTTTCCTGGACAGAAATCTTCCCATTCACCAGTTTTTGCCCTTTCACTGGAGAAATGGATCCAGAAGATAGGACAAGAGTAAATGGCCTCAGGTTGCACCAGGGGAGGTTCAGGTAGGACATGAGGAAATTTTTTTTTCCCACAGAGGTTGTCAAGGCCTGTCCCAGGCTGCCCAGGGCAGTGGTGGAGTCCCCATGATCCCTGGATGTCTTTTAAAAGCTGTGGTGTGGAGGGATATGGTTTAGTGGTGGACTTGGCAATGCTAGGTTAATGGTTGGACTTGATGAACTTAAGGGTCTTTTCCAACCTAAACGATTCTGATGATTCTGATGGTTCTACAGACCCTAAACTGATTTCTCATGAAGGACTCTGTAGAGTGAGTGAGAATTCACCCTGCAAAAGAGGACAGCATGGCTGAGGCAGCTTTCACCCCAATTATGACAACTGGATCATTTCTGGATGATCCTCAGAAAGTTGCCCAGGATACTCAACACTTCCTTGGGGCAAGGCTGGGTTGCATCATACTCTATGGTCTCCTGTGTTAAATCAGACCAGAAGGATTGATTACCCACCTAGGGTGACCTTACCCAAGGTGTGGGGTGCTGCTGTCCTGCCTGGTTCCCCCAGGCAGTGTCCTGTCTCAGGGATGCTGCACTTTCTGGCCTTGGCTACTGCCTTAAATAAATCTATATAAACTGAAACATAACCATACCCTGCTAGGAAGCCTTCCTGGTTGCTTTACTGTCACAACATGGGGATAAACAAGGTAAAAACCTGGCTGTGTTGGGAAGCCTGTTCATTTATTTGAAAATAAACTGGTTTTCACTCTCAAAATGTAATGTGAAATGCATCTTTTTGTTCCAGCATGCTGTGATGAGATAGCCTCACTGTGTTCTCACTGTTTGCTGGCAGCTCTTACCCAACAATAGTTCCTCCAATATCACTGTTTGTCTGCGTGGTCAGTCAAATACATACTCTCTCTTTGGGGGAAATTGTTCTAAATTACACCGATCATGTCCAGATCCAGCAAAGACTGGTATAATTAAGAGGCAAGAAAATGGAAAGTGAGGAGCAATTAGGGTTTGCTTTGCCCTTTTCTGTCCTTAATTTCAACTTCTGGTTTTTGTCAGATGGTGGTTTATATACCACACCCCAGTCTAAAGGGTAGAATTGGACTCTGAGAAAATTTATACTTCTATTGTGGGCAGAAACTGCAAGGACAAGCTAAATCTTTCCAAATTCAGGGCTCTGAGACAGAAAAATCTGCTTCTTACTGTCTTTGGGCATCTTGAGATTTGGAGTTTACATCAAGTGCACTGTGAATTTAAGATTCCATCACGTACTCAGATTCAGGTCTCAGATCTGGAGCTGAGATTCTCCTGAGTGCTGAGTGATTTTAGGGGATCAGCTCAAAACTCTTCCTAATAGCCCTGGGTTCCTGAAATACCGGCACACACATTCTGACACCATGGTCCAGAGAAACATCTCAGCCACCACAGCTGTGACATCCAGAACCATCTCTGCGAATACCTTCTCAAGAGATCAATCTAGCTAGGTGTGCACAGCAAGAACAACAACGAAAAATTGACAAATAAATATTATCTGAAGCAAAAGCTGCTGAGAATTTTTAAAGCCTATTATTCATTGCTGTGTATGACAAGTCTTCCTCCAAGACTTTCAGTGCTTATCAAAAGCAAAGCATTTGCACAGGAACATTTTCACAGAGGCCTCTGAACCTCAAATGATGTCCCAGCTCCCAGGACCCTGTTGCAAATATTGCTGCTGTCAATAAAGTTGCAATTGCTGGTGGGACTCACAGGAAAACTTCCAGTTAGGCCACAGAAACAAAGCCACGTGGTATGAGTTGTTTCCAGTCACATGGGATAAATAATAAAGATTGGTTTATTCCAGTAAGAAGGGGAAAGTGTGGTGACTGGAAAGTGTGGTCTTGATGACTGCTTACTCCTACAGTTGTGAAAAGAACCGAGGCCCATTCTCCAACCCCCAAAGCAGCTGCCCTGATCTGTCATGTCCATCTTAATTAGTGATAGAACCAGAGGGAATGGCTTCAAGTTGAAATGAGGCATGTTTAGACTAGACACTAGGAAAAAATCCTTCACGGAAAGAGTGGCGAGATATTGGAATAGGCTGCCCAGGGAGGTGGTTGAGTCGCCATCCCTGGATGTGTTTTAAGTATTGCTTAGATGGTTGGGGAATATGGTCTAGGGGAGAACTTGTAGAGTAGGGTGAATAGTTGGACACGATGATCCCAAGGGTCTTTTCCAACTTAAATGATTCTGTGATTCTGTTATCTAATTGACTTCCTGTGGCCTACAGGCTTCCTTCTGGCTGTGCTGACTCCTGAGCTGGTATGGGAGCTGCTTGGGTCAGCACTAGGTGGCCCAGGCCAAATTTGTACCAAAGACCATGTTAGCAACAGCATATAAAAGATGAACTTCCAGCACCTATGCCCTGGCTCTGTCTATTTTCCTAGAACATGTGGGTAGCATTTTTATGATAGAATCACTGAATGATTTGGGTGGGAAGGGACCTTTCAAGGTCATCTAGTCCAACACTCCTGCACTGAGCAGGGACATCTGCAACTAGAGCAGGGTGCTCAGAGCCCCATCCAACCACACCTGGAATGGTTCCAGGGATGGGGCAGCGACCACCTCTCTGGGCAACCCAGGCCACTGTTTCACCACCCTCAATGTAAAAAAATGCCATACATACAACAGAAAAAGGAATATTTTCCATCAGATTTTAGATGGTCAGAGCAAGGGGTTCTGTATCCAGAACAGTTTGAAACACAAGAAAGCACTTGGTGTCACCACGCAGAAATGACTTAGGGGAAGCATGTTAGAACAAAACTTTATACAGAGTTATGAGTTAAAAAAAATAAAAGGAAAAAAAAATAAAAGGAGGAATTGGGCAAACACTTGGAGGTTAGATCTGCTAATTGTTAAATGCAGTGCTCAGCACGTGATCTGCCACTGAGGGAATTCCCAAACCAACAACCACAAGATGCAAGGGCAGATGGATCTAGTCACGCTTCCTTCCTACAGCCCTGAGGAGGCATCCCTTCCTGATCCCCACCAGAGATGGGCTATTGCATCAGCAGCGCCCACGTGGTCATGGTGTTTTCATACCTGCTGCATTCATCTGAGTGTTGAGGCATAACTAGATAAGCAGGGGAAGGGGTCAACCTGCTAAAAAGTCCTAACCAGTGCAAGCTACTATATTTCCCCAGTTTATTGGATGCCAGTAAGGATGCTGAGATGGACCCAGGTCTTTCACTGAGGTGATGGGAGCTCTGACATTTGCCTTTTCCCTTCCTTGGGCTGCTCCTGCTCCCATCAGCCACAGAAAATGGAATGATTGATTGTTGCCCTTTCACTTGGGGCTGAGGGCAGGTAGGAACAAGGAGTCACCTGTTTCCTCAGGGTTTTTTTATTTCTTCTCCTCTTGAAGAGGTATATTACCCAACAGGGATGGGAAACCACTTACCAGTTCCTTCCTGAGCCACGTCAAAGCTTCATCGATGCTCTCAAAGCCACCTATTCTCCCTGAGTTAAGAGTCACCTTGTCCTGGGCAGGGCTCCCATTGAGATGCAGCTGCACCTTCCTCAAGGGGACAGTCTCCTCCATAGACTTTTTGGCCTCAGTTGCCTCCTCCTCTCCTGCTGGCTGGGGGCTTTTCCATGCTTGCTCCTCTAGCTTTGCCTTCCACTCCAAGTAGGATGGACGCCTGGTCTCCAGTCTCAGCTTCTCTGTCAATGCCTTGAGGCTCCTCAGGTGGTCATCAGGAGGAGCAGCACCTCCAGAGTCGGTATCTGCATTGTCCAGAGCCTCTTCTATTTGGATTTTGGGTAGAGACATCCTCTCTGGGAATCAAACAGCATAGGGATGTGCTGCAAACGGCCAGGGATGGAGGTGGGAAATCCTCAGGGCTGGACCAGCTCCTGTGATGTGACCAGTGCAGTCCCTTGAAGGACAGCTGCAGTGGTGGTGGCTCCTGCTCAAGCACAGTGCTGGCCCTGGATGATCACCTAGAGGAAAAGCAGAGGGTTGGTTTCCAGTTTGAGAAGAAAAAGGAAGCAAGAAGGGAGAGATGGCTCTTGCTGCAGCATAGGGAGTGAGGGCTTTGGGAGAGGCACAGTGCCAAGGTGCTCCTGGGGAGTGTTACCTCACTGCAGCTTTCTGGCTGCTTTTGGGGCAGGAACAGACAGGCTCTGGCTTTTAGGGAAGCTCTGGTTACCTACATCTTCAGTCTTGACTCAAGGGGCCATGAAAGGGTTGCCAAGGAGGCCAGGATGTGTTCACAGACAACCCTGGAGCAGTGTCACACAACCTGATGTCCTCTGGAGACAGCAATGGCTGTTGCCGGGGGCCAGGGTGTCTATGTGAGCTCTTCTGCTGATTTCCTGGCTGGCAAACCTACATCTTTCCACTTGGGCAAAACAGGACCAGGCGAAGTAAGACAACCCAAACTTCTCCCAAGAGTTTGAGCCAAAAGGAGAGCTGTGAAAAGTGGCTTCTGTTTTGTTTGTTTTGGGGGTTTTTGCCTGCTTTATAGATTTCTGTTTGGGTCTAGTTTGCTAAAGAGACCAATCTGCAGCCATACGATTCGGTTCCCTCCTGTCCAACAGGTTCAGGGCAGGAACATGGTCCCTGGCCATGTGTGGAAGTAGCTGGGGTGCTGGCATGGTTTGGGTTCAGATGCCTGCACTCAGGGACACTTGGACTTAATGGTCTCCATCACTGGCTATGTCCAGTCTGCCCACTGGGAATTGTCCCAGTGGTCCCCTTGAAAACATGCTGATGGAGGAGTAGCACAGAGAAGCCAGGAGCTACTCCCAGCTTCTCCTCCTGCCACCATGCGTGGACTCAAGAAAGCTGTGCCCAAAGCTGCTCTGCCAAACTGTGGAACCTGGAGGGACAAAGAGCTCAAAGAACTCCACAAGAGTTAAGCTCAGGCAGCTTCTGCATTCATTTGCCAGTAAGATCAGATAAAAGACTTTCTCAAGGTCATATGCTCATCTCTGGCTGAGCTAGGAATAGATCCAGAGCTCTCATCTACCCACAAAACAAAATACCTTTTTGCCTGCCTGGTAATGTGCCCAGAAAGACCAGTCAGGACGTAACAGCTTTCCAGCTGGACTCACTAAACCACAGCAATACCAGTTACTCAGCCATTCTTTCCCTTGCTATTTGCGCCCACAAAGGCGTGTGCAGCTCTGAAATCCAGACCATAATTACGCCTCTCAAACCTTTTCAGTAAGAAGATTCAATTTAAAATAAACACCATCGGAGAGCAAGATTTATCCCACAATTGTGTGCAGGCACATGAGCTGAACGAGGAGTTGATAATATACACACAGACAGTCTGGGGGTGGAGAATTAGTCATGTTGTGGTCGTGTTCCTGCTCCTTTTTATGTTAATGAGAGATCTACGGGGAGCGGGAGCAAACACAGATACTATATCTGGTGGAAGCCAACAGCTCTCGTGCCCGGAGCAGCAACAGTTTTCCTTTTTCTGTTGAAAAACAGATCGTACGGAGAGGGAAGCAGAGTTCTGACCTGTCACAGACTCAGGTCCTGCACCAGCTCTTGCAGGGATGCTCTGCAGAGTTGAGAGGGAGCTGATGGATTTTCCCTTGCCTCCAGCTCCAGCATACCCAAATCGATCATGAAAAACACCTAATGACTTTAAACACCTCACATCCGAGCTTTTTTTGTTTTCTGTCCATTGAGACGGAGATTGCCGGGGTGGCCAAAACCAACAGCCCAATAGAGTCTGCTGCAGCTCCGCACTGGGCTACTGGTCTTGGTAACCCCTAGCAAAGATAACGTTTTTATTGCAAGGTTGACTTTTCTGAGCCCCACAGCCCCCACAAAATCTTCTATCTTGTGTCTTCAGCATATATAAAATCCTCAGGGTAGAAAAGGCCTTAGCTGTTTGAGCCCTGGGTAGACTTCAGGTAGTACTTACAGCATTGGACCATGAAAACAGGATAGCAGTTGGGAGCATTCCGTTTGTCACCACCCCGCTGCCATCACCACCTCCCCATCCCTGCCTCCCAGCAGCTCTGGAGCAATTTGAGTTTTCTGCCCTGAAAGCAGCACTGATTCCAACCCAAACCATTCTGTGATTCTGTCATTCTGTGAACCCATCCTTCATCTGCACCCCAGTGCAACACAAAACCTCTCCTACACCCTGTAGGAACACCCCCTAAAAGAGACATGTCTGTTCCCCAGCCTGTCCAAACTCAAAAATGTCAGAAAGGAGTCATGTTACCTCACCTCTAATTTCACAGAGTCATAGGATGGTTTGGATTGGAAGGGACCTTTAAAAGTCATCTAGTCCAACCACCCTACACTGAGAAGAGACAGCTGCAACTAGAGCAGGTTAAACTTCCCATCAATACCTTGGACTTGGGTTAAAGACCCGCTGTAGGAAAAGAGCTCTGGAAGTGGTAAGCTTGTGGAAAACATCTGCGTGCGAGGCTGTGATACAAACCTGTTTGCTGCCTGAGAGCTGCTTAATTTCCAGGAACAAACCTGGCCTCTGGCTCAGGTCAACAGATATCTCCCAGACTCACTTTCCCCCTAGGTTGTTTTTCCCAAGGAAGTTTGATTAACCCTTGATTTGTCTTCATTATCACACTTGACAGATTCAGGGCACCTGTGCCTAATTAGTGGTAACAGGAGTTCACACCAAAATGAGGTGAGGGTCTGCTCCCACCTCACTAAGACCCCTTTCTCAGGGTGTTCCCCCTTCCCGTACATGAACCCTACCAGTCCTGAAGGCACAGAATGCATCAGATCACTGAGATAACAAAAAAAAAAACCCAAAAACCCAACCTTTAATTTCTTTCCTGGGTTAGGTTCCCATCAGAGAAGTCAGATTAACTGACCTACCCTGCAGGCTGTAATGCAAAGGGATTAGCAGAAGCACACAACCAGGATGGAGAAATAACAGGACTGTCAAGCTGGATGGATTGTGAAGTCCTGCCCTGCCAAGACTCATGGAGTTGTCCTATGCTCTGAGAAACCAGGTCTAGCAGTATAATCTGCCACCAAAACATCCTCCCGCAGCCATTCCTCCAACCTTGAGGCAGATGCAGAAGATCTGTCCCCATCACACATCCTCAGACCTCCCTGCCCATGCATTAGAGCAGAGGATCAGGAGAACCACGTGAACATCCCCTGAAAAACCAGGTGTGATGAGATAAGGAGGCAAGGGAAGGTGTACAACTGTGTGAGAAAAGCTTTGCATTATCATCACCGATGATGGATAACAGGGAATTCAGATGCTGTTCATGGTCAAAAAGAGGGAGATTGCACAAAATGATGCTAGGCATGGCCTGTTACCCTGTGGGAGCTTTACGTGCCTGAGAAGTTTGGTATGTCTGTACTTTCCCCAGCAGCTCTCTGTGCCCTGATCAGCTTTGACCATGAGGCATTCCTGAAGCAGCACTGGTTGGTGTGTGCTGGACTGGGGTGGCACAGGTACAGCCTGTTAAATTCAGGGCTGTAAATAAGGGCACGTGGTGTTTTGGAAGGTCACACACTGGGAAGCAAGAGGTCTAGGACAAGAAAGGGAAAAAAAAAAAAAGGAAGGAGAAACACTCAGAAGCAGAATAAATGAAACAATCAGCCAAGGGAGAGATGTGAGGAGCAAATTATTGTTCTGCCTTCCCTATTCCTGGTGGACTTCACCTTGCTGTAGTACCATTTTTATTGCAGAGTGGTTGTAAGAATTCATCTAGTCTCTGAAAGGAAAAAAACCCACACCTCAGTATGAGACAAAACCCAGGCTGAGGTAAGCCCTTTGATGAAGGGCCCATATGGCCCATGGGTGACACTTCTGGCATGGGGTAAACAAGGCAGAGTAATGGTTAATGACCTTCAAGAAACACTTCAGCTCCTTTCACGCCTCAGTTTCCCTCTCACTGAGTAGGCAGTTCACACAAATGGCCTTCAGGAAAAAAGGTCTGAGGATCTTCAGAGATCTACAGAATTCATCCTGGTATCTTCAGGTATCTTCATCTAATCTGGGTGCCCATGCTCTCATGATAAAGGGTGCATGAACACCCTCTGTCATAGCATCATAGAAGGGTTTGGGTGGGAAGGGACCTTTACAGGTCATCAAGTCCAACCCTCCTGCACTCAGCAGTGACATCTGCAACCAGAGCAGGGTGCTCAGAGCCCCGGCCAACCTCACCTTCAATGGTTCCAGGGATGGGGCAGCGACCACCTCTCTGGGCAACCTGGG
>JAAGNO010003096.1:0-22360 GCA_033439905.1 Ceryle rudis | reverse complement strand
CAACGGAGCTGGGGAAGGGTCTGGAGCACAAGGGTGGTGAGGAGCGGCTGAGGGCCCTGGGCTTGTTGAGCCTGGAGCAAAGGAGGCTCAGGGGAGACCTTCCATCTCTCGACAGCTCCCTGACAGGAGGTTAGAATTGTGTGGGGTCGGTCTCTTCTCCCAGGGAACAAGGGATAGGACAAGAGGAAACAGCCTCAGGTTACACCACAGGAGGTTTAGGTCAGACATGAAGAAAAATTTCTTCCCCACAAGGGTTGTCAAGGTCTGGCCCAGGCTGTCCAGGGCAGGGGTGGAGTCCACATCCCTGGAGGGGTTTCAAAGCCGTGGAGCTGTGGTGCTGAGGGACATGGTTTAGCGGAGTCCTGGAAGTGCTGGGTTAGTGGTTGGGCTCAACATAAAGGTCTTTTCCAACCAAAATGATTCTTTGATTCTGTGAAATAGCTGCGTGCACAACAGCACCAGCCACTGAAGGTAGGAACTGTGGACCAAATGCTAACTTGCAGCTGTCAATTAACCACAGAGGCAGGGACATGAATGGCAGGGAATTGGTAAGAAAGACAAAACTGAAGTCTCAACATTTGACATTTCTCCCTTTTGAATGCAGAGTTTTTTGTGGTTTGTTTTGTAAAAATGCTTCAGGGATTTTTTTTTACCCATCCCACTGTGTTTTGCCCTGGGTCAGAGCTGCTGGTTGTTAGGAGTGTAGTTACTTAGGGCAGCCATTGCTGAGGGTATCCAGTGAGCCTTTGCCCATGAAGAAAACACGGTATTGCCTGTGAAACACTGTAGGTGCCAGCCAGGAGAGCTGTACCTGAATTTCCATGCTCTGCTCTCTCCTGCACAACCACTGCAGGACCTGCAGACCAGCTGTACCTCTTCTGTCCCCTCACATAGCTTGCACTTGGATTTTTCCTTCTGAAAGCAGTTCATCCCCACTAGACATCACCCAGGGCTCAAGTATCAAACTGATAAGAGGCTATTTAAGTATTTAGAGCTTTGGGAAAAGCTGGTTTCAGAACTCTGGTTATGACTGGTAGAAAGGGGTGTGTTTGCATCAGTCCAGAGAGAGATGATCTGCTGGAGAACAGGAACATGTTGTTGTAGCTGATTTGGAGATAGGAACCTAATGGAAACTGCCAGCTAGTCATGGTTGAGCCAGAATTACAAGAAAGGGTGTTCTGCTGTGTGCTGCATCCAAGAATGTGCGCTGATCAAAGAGCAGCCATGGGCACTCTCGTCTTGTGTTTGTAGAGTCACAGAATGTCCACCTCCATCATCCCCCAGCCTGTATTATTACTGAGCATTGACAACCTTGCACTTGGCCTTGGTGAACCTCAGGAGGTTCACATGGGCCCACCTCTCCAGCTTGTACAGGTCCCTCTGGATGGCATCCTGTCCCCCAGGTGTGTCAACTGTACCACTCAGCTTGGTGTCACCTGCAAGCCCATTGAGGATACACTGGATCCCACTTCTTCCCGTCACCAGGCACTTTCCCCATCTGACAGGATTTTTCAATTATGACAGAGAGTGTCTTGGCAGCTGCATCAGGACTCTGGGATGCATCTCAACAAGTCCAATAGATTTATGTGTGTTCGGGTTCCTCAGGTGGTCACAAACCTGATCTTCTCTTACAGTAGGAGGGACCTTCCTCCCCTCAGACCCCATCTTGCAGTCCATCTGCTCGGGAGGTGCAGGAAGAAAGGTTGCCAGTGAAGGCTGAGGCAAAAAAGTTGCTGAGTACAAGTATTGAGCAATTTGGTTCAGCATGTCCCTCATGTCCCTCCCAGATGATATGCCCCACCATGTGTAAGATGTTCCACAGAAACTGCAGTTCCCCCACCAGCTTCCCACCTTGGGGGGATGTACCAGTTTGTGGGCATTTGCTCATGGGATTGATGAGTGAGCCAGTAAGGCCTCCTGAGATGGGTGCAATGGGTCTCAGGGCAGTGTGGAGCTGCCCCAGCTTTGTGGTCCACAAGTGAAATCTACTGGCCAGAGCAGAAGGATCTGGTGCCTCTCTCCTTGCCTTTGCCGAAGCGATCCTGGGGCTGCATCGAAGCCCAGGCATCAGAGCTCATCCAGGAAATCCAAGCAGCAAAAATGGAGGGGCACGCACAAGGACAGAGTCAGAAAGTGTTGATGAAGCCATGAAGGCAGCAACAAGAGTGTCTTTGTCCACGGTTCTTTGGGAAGTCCAATGACAAAGGATGTGTTCCTGGCATGGGAGAGACAACCTGTACTGGTAGTGACTACAGTGCTGCTTTGGCCTCTTCTCCACATGTGCGATACCCTCAGAGCACAGCAAGTAGACAGAGATGGGCAGGGTCCCCGTGACAGGCAGTGGGGCTTGGCAAGGAGCCCCCAGGGACCTCTGATGGGGTCTCTCCCAAAACCTGAGCAGCAGCATCCTCACTGTCCCTTGCTAGAAACCCAGGTTTGAAGTCAAAACATGCTGCTTTTTTATTGTTTGGTGATAGCAGATCAAAGAGCTCAAAATTGTGTCTTTTGACCCTGACGGGGTGTCTCCTCAGCCTTGCACAGAGCTCCATCAAGTTGGAAAATGGAAACTGCCAAGGCTGGAGTGGTCTGTTTCTCTTGCCATCCATGTTCTCTCAAGGATAGGTGCCTGCTTCCTGCCTGGGGCCATCTCTGTGCACCTCAGAGATATTTCCTATACTCAGAGCAGTGTTCAGTGCTTTGAAAGATGGACAGTGGGATCTGCTACCCACCTGGGCTTCTCATTCTTCTTGCTTGCTTGGATTTCCTCAGTTGACCATCCCTGAGAGCTCTCCATTCAGTTGTGCCCTCTTTCTTCCTGGCTGACCATCGCTCCTCTCATCACAGGTCAATCTTCCCTTTCAATTGTGAAGATTGTGCCAAACTTCCCATTCAATAGCAATGTGAGACAAGTAAAGGCAGGATAAACTTGAGCTAATTCTGCTTTTAATCAAAGCTGTCTCATTTTGCCTTCTGTCCCCGGACGAGGTCTTCAGGCGATTGCTTTCAGGAGCAACTGGAGGCACCTGCAATGGAAATGTGGAAGTTAACAAGTGGCAAGGACCTACCTGCCTAGTTTCTCCCTTATCTCTGAAAGGCAGATCCCTTGGACGAGTTTGCTCAGCCCAGCTGAGACAGCTCTGGTGGGATCACAGCCTGCCCCAGCCTCACTCTGCTCTTCTGCAGAGCTGCAGGCTGACCTTGCTTGTACCTGAAGCTGCAGCCCCACCTCTGAGGGAGGAGACTTTTGTTGCCATGCTGTCTGTGGCTCTGACATACTGCTGCTACTTCTGCTTCTGCCACTGGTGCAGGCACCTGCTCAACAGATGCTCCAGCCATCTTCTCACCAAAGAGCTCCCCACAGTGTTCAGTAAGAAACTCCACCAGCTGCATCACCTGCCCACAACAAACCATTGGTTTCCAGGCTGCTGGCTGGAAATGCCCCAAAGGCTGTAGCTGGCTGGTAAACACAGTGTACCTTCCCTGTCACCAGCACCAGAGCTTCCAGGGGCAGCATGTGCTCCTTGGCTGGTCTGAGCAGCTTTGGCCCCAGGCAGATGGCCAGTCTGGTAGTGGTCATTCCGCTGGTGGCCATGTTCCTCCTGATGGCTTTGAGCAAGGCCAGCAAACTCTTCAGAATGGAGAGGCTGGCCTTTGGCAACTTGCTGGCCACGCTGAGAGAAGAGGAACACAATGTTAGTAAAGTAGACTTCGTCAACACAGGTATCCCAGGCTGATCTCACCCAAGCCCACCCAAGAGAAGACTCCCTGGCCACACCTCGTTGACAGTACAGGGTTTGCCTTCAATGAGATATGGCTACTCCCTCCCTCCCTCCTTGCCCTTCTGGCAAGAGTCCCTTTGCAGAGCAAACCTTAATGCCTGCTGAAAGTGCTCCAAGGAGAGAAATGCTTTTCTCTGCCTCTTCCTGCCAAAGCCACCCCAGTAAGAGGTGGTGCCTGGCAGCAATCATGTCTTTGTCCAGGGGTCTGCTCCTTTGCAGGCCTGTACTGGGCTCTGCCAGTCTCTGTGGAGCAGGCAGGCTGCTCACCACACTTACTTTTTCAGTCCATCCATCTTCTCCTGCCTGATGGTCTTCCCCAGGGCGCTCATCCACTCCTCATAGAGATGGACATCGAGGAGCTTGGAGGTAATCTTGCAGAGGAAGTCCTGCCATGATGCCAAAGGCTCTGGGTGAGGTTTTGACCACTGCCACCAGAGCAGAGGCAGCATCCCCAGCACTCTGGCTCACAAGATCTCACAGGTGCCCATCAGCACCAACAGAACCAGGAGCTGATGGGATCCAGGTCAGCAGGGTTCACCTTCAAGATGGCAGCCAGCAGATGCATAGGCTGGCTCTTGAGATGGACATTGGCTCCACTGTCAAGGGCTTCCCAGAGCTCCTGGGAGGTGCACTCGCTGCCTGCCAGACAGAAAATCCCCTCTGTGGATGGCCCATGCTCACTCGGGAGAGCCAGCAGGTCCTGCAGGGGACAGAGGAGGACAGTTGTTTGGCTGGACGCAAGCCCTAGGGCTGATGAATCTTCCTCAGAGGCAGGAGTGGTGGAAGGCTCTGCTTTCACTAGGGCAGGATGGAGCAGTAGCTGGAAGTGAGGGACATGAAGGAGCTTTGTTCCTGAGCGCCATCTCTGGTGCCTCTTCTGGGGACAGCACTCCCCCACAACTTGGTGTCATCTGTGAATTTACTCAGGGTAGACTCAATCCCCTCACCCAGGTCATCAATAAAGATGTCGAATAGGATTCATTCACCACTTCCCATCAGCAGGCAGGTGTTCAGCCATCTCCAAGACAGATGGGTTCCATCACATGGAACACTAACTTAGGAAGATAAACACCATTACTGTGAACAACCCCCCTTCGCTCTTCTTCCCCCAGCTTCATGACATCACATAGTCTGGAATATCCCTTTGGTCAGCTGGGATCAGCTGTCCCAGCCGTGTCCCCTCCCAGCATCTTGAGCACCCCCAGCCTGATTACTGGTGGGGTGGGTGAGGAGCAGAAAAAGCCTTGACTCTGTGTAAGCTACTGCTCAGCAGTAGTAAAACCATCCCTGAATTATCAACACTGTTTCCAGCACAAATCCCAAACAGTCCCATACGAGCTACTGTGAAGAAAAGCAATCCTATCCAAGTCAAAACCAACACATGCTAATAATTGGGTTTGACTTTTTTTTATGCCCAGCAGTTTGATTTTTCATGTTCCTGGACCAAACTGACCCATTTGGGGGGCATTAAAATGAAAACATTATGTGAAACTTGTTGCTTGTTAGATTTTTCTGCCTTTTTTTTTTTTTTTTTTTTCCATGTTCCTTGCCCAAACTGACCCATTTTTGGGCACCAGACTGAGAGCAAGTGAAATGTTGTGGCTTGTTAGATTTGTCTGCTTTGCTGTTTTTTTCAGCCTCGTGAATGAACTATAAAATCAAGCTTTTGCAACACTCCTGATGGTCACTATTCCAGAAAGATACATACTTTGGAGATTATCTCCATCACACTCAGCGTAAACAATTCCTTCCCTCTAGTCTGAATCTCCTCTCTTTTAGTTTAAAACCATCACCCCTTGTCCTGTCCACTCTGAGGGTGGAAATGAGAATGATGGAGCTTCACCGCATTGCATGGTTGGAGATAAAGCTGTGCCCTCTGAGGACAGCAGGCACCAAAACACCCCAGCATAGTGAGATCTGAGATGATCCCTCCTCACAACAGCTCCAGTTGGGCACTGTGTGCCCAGCCCAGGCAAAGCTTTTTGCAATCCATCACGTAGCTAATTGCATTAAATAGAAGCAAGGCAGATCTTACAAGATCTTAAGCAGAAGCGATGAGGAGATATCAGGATATGCTGTCAGCTGTCTCCCATACCTCTCTCTCTCTCTGGTACCCTAAATGGCATCATCAGTCTTGTACTAGTTCCCAAAAAGCAGCCAGCTCTAAGGAGGAACACGACCACTCTCTTTAGATGAGATTTTGAACAGAAACAGAACCTCAAATGGAAAGTGTGTACGGTCACAGCACTGTAACAGAGATGATTACAAAAGGGGAAACTCTTCAGACTAGAACCTGACTGGTTCTCCCAAAGGTTAAGCTCATGCAACAAATATCTTCACCCCTGCTATTGGCCCAAACTGCTCTTAGCTGTGAATGGGCCAATCTAGAAAACTCAAGGACCCATATTTCTCCTCCCATTTGCAGACCAGTTTTACACCCTGTGGCTCCAGGCAGTGCCTTTCAGCTCACATCAGCTTAAATGAGAGTGATTTGGGGCATCGTTTGTAGCAGGACGGTACTTTTTATAGCCCGATGAGCCTTTGTGGGTAACAGTTCTTCTAAGGTAGACACCGTGCTAACATTAGAGCTAAGTGAGCAGTGTGGTTATACTACCAGCCTTTAATTGCTAACAAACCAGTTCGATTTGTCATTCAGCTGTTGTCGACAGGAAACCACTAACAGCAGCCAACTGACAACGCCAAGAAGAATTAGGGTTTCTCTTTCTACGTGCTCTAAGGATTAAAACTTATCAAGATGAGCTCATGCTCTTAAATCTACAGCCTGTGAGGGATTTTTTAACTTTGGTGGACAACTAGGATCAAGCAGGATATGATTTAATCCAACCAAAGGAATCACCAGGTAAGTGCAAATGTTTTTCCATCAGTTCTGCTTCATTCCTGCTGCCCATTTATTGCCTGGAGTTCCACTGGATGCACCCCCTTAGAGCACTTAAAGATTTGGCCCAACTCTGTTATTGTCTATGGACTGGTGGTAATTAAGCGCGTAAAGATTTGCAGTGGGATGTTCAAGGGAAAAGGCCATCCTGGTGCCACAGATCGGGGCAGGGCATGTCACTTTCTTTCCTTCTGTCAGTATCTTTGTTCTGAAACCGGGCCACTTTCCGAGGTAGAACTGATGCTCTAAATCAGAAACTGACCCAGCAGGTTTTCTCTTGGACACAAATCAACCTCTTTCTCTTAAAAAGACACAAAAGTAGATGAAAGCCATTTAAATAGCAAGGGGTGAATGAGTTTATTCCCACTGAATTCCTTGGAGAGGAGAGAGAGTGGAGAAAGTGAAATCTGGGATCCAGTTCTGAATTGCGGAGGTGGAAATTTGGATGCTCATGTTCCAACTCAGCAACCTTTGCTGAGTTGAACCCATGGGTGTTGTGTACAATGCAGACCTTATGAGTGAGACTTTAATTCCCCTTCAGCCAGGAGACATGTCTGAGGCTGAGGATTTTTGCTTTCCTTTGCCCCACAGGTAGGTTGAATGGTCTCCCTGGAGGTAATATTTTGTTTTCACCAGCTCCTCCATTCAAGCTGGTAAAACCAGTGATGGGTTAGTGGTAGTTGTGGACAAAGCTCTTGGCAAGTTGGAGATCTCCAATGGAGTTATAAGAAGGATGGACTTACTACTTCTCCCCCTGGTCACTTCCCATCCCCACATATGCAGAGTCTACACTAAGTCCGTAACTTTCATTCTTGATTAAAGTTTAGGCCAGACTCAAATTTCCACAGCACCCTAACTTGGAGCACAGATGTCTCAGAAGTCACCTCGTTTGCTGTGTCACTTTGGGGAGGGAAGAGCAGTTGCAGCGTCTTGTGTATTTGCATCTCAGACCTCCTCAGGTGTTTACCGAGGGCTTTGTGGCCAGTGATGCCTGCCAAGGCAATGCTCTTCAAGATGCTTCAGTTACTTGTAAAATGAGGACATTTGTTGCCCTTCTGTCAGGTCTGCTGTGGTATATAATTGATCACGGATCTTTGAAAGTGCAAAATCAGGACAAGGTGCATACACTGTCAGCAGCGAGGATTCCTGCTGCACACCGAGCGCACCCATGTGTCCCTGCTCTGATACTTGCTGGAGAAAAGAAAGCAGATGGAAATAAAGATGAAAAAAAAGGACAGCTGCAGGGCAGCAAAGGCACCCTCATTAATATGCTCCATTAGTCATTCTGTCAAGTTTTAAGTAATTTTTATCAGAAGATTTGAAGTCTGCAGAGCTTGTGATTTCTTGCCCATATTTCGGGTTTTTTTCTCCCAGACCTCCTGCGGCGTTAGTATTATAGTGAAGCACAAAAATCTGTGGAAAAAAAAAAAAAAAAGAAAAGAAATCCGTCCCATTCTTGTTTTGTTCTGCAAAAATAGGGCTGTTGCTGCACCTTGAGGGTTACGAAATCAATGGCTGAATTTTGTGATGGAGGAGGAAAGACCCAAGACTAAATGACCTTTAAAGGTTCATTCCAACTCACAGCATTCTATGATTCTAAGTGAAATTTTGTGAAGGTGCTACTGATTGTTCTTCACTGGCTTTTCTAATGACTTCCCATGTTCTTGCTTAATCAGCACCAGGGGGTTCTGGGAGGCATTTAGACCCAGAACCTGTTAAATAAGCCCATGATAATACAGGCTGAGCATCCCGCTTCTGCACAGTTTGGGCTGTGCCTCCATTTCAGAGAAGAACATCAACTCTTTTATTCCTGCTTTGTGACTTTCCTCTTGACTGACCTTTCAACCTTTCATTCTCAGTGGCAGGTTTATTGGCACATCAGAATCCAAAAATAAAAAAGGTCTTAAGGCGGTATTTAGGTGCAGACAAGGCTCTTTGTCAACTCAGTCAGGTGTGGAAACAGGTCACCATGGATTTCACAGGGGTCAGGGAGCTGTGTTGAGCACTTTAGCACACTATTACTTCATCACTATCTTCCTTCCCCTCACTCTTTCCATTCTCTCTATGTTAAAAAGGCAGTTTTCTTGCTGCTTTTCCATGGTTGACGACTCTGGAGGCAAGCAGGCATTGACTCCATGTGGGTGAGCTCCTCCATAGTCAATCATTTCCTGCAGGCCCACAGGGTTCAATCACGGGCAAGAATTTAGCAAGGTACTTGGGGCTAAATCCTGCTGGAGCCCTTGGCAGACTTATTTTCCACTCATGGCTTCATTTTGTGTGGCTCAAGTCAGCTTTCTCACTGGGTCAACAACACATGGCAAGATCAGAAGTAACTGAGGGGATTAAAAAGGAGGATGCATTTTCCCCTTTGGCAGAGCTCTTGGCCACAGATTGCAGCCTCAAGGTCCTGCTGCTTGTTGTGGAAGAAGTGGCCTCAGCACTGGACATCACTGTGAAACCCCAAAACACATCACCGTACAAAACAGGATATTCAGGGTCACAGTTATTGCTTAAAAATAGGTGCTAAGGCGCAACATATGCAACACAAACGAAAACCAGACCTCCAGTATTTCAGGCTGTACAAACCACGCGCTTCTCACAGGTCAGCATGTTTTCCACCTCGGGGTTAAATTCACGTGAATTCATTTCACCGACCAGCCAAAAACATCCCGCCAAAAATACCGCCAAAAACCCAAAACTCAAGACACGGCAGCTCCTTGTGTTGAAATAAAAACTAGGATTCTAATAATAATTGTTTCCAAGAAAATGTTGCAACCGAGCAGCAGAACAATATTTCTGTGGTTTTACAGAGCAATTTTGCCTCCATTAATGTTGGTCAGTTTTAATTTGGAAAACATTGTGGGCTTGCCTATTCAAACTTCCAAACTCGATTGTAAATGCCCAAAGGAGAGGGGCACAGTTGAGAAGAGGTGTGGAAAGGGTGATCTATGAGGAATTTTTGCAAGAAGGCATGTTGCTTCATTTGCTGGAGCCACTGCAAAGAAGGAAGGGATAAACTTCTCGTCCACCATGGAGAAGACAAGCGGTTGTAGGTCTTTCAGCGAAGGAAATTAGTGCTGATCGTTAGGAAGTCATTTTAAGGCTATGGAAGCTGGAGGACTGGGATAGACTGGCAGGGAACAGTGGGCATTTCCACCACTGAAAGCTTTGGAGCACATGTTAGGTAGTGTCTCAGATGCAGTGTAGGTCCACCACTTCTAGGGGCCAGTCTTACATTTCTGCCATGCCATGAAATATATGTGGCTTCTGAAGTGAAAGGTGCTTCTCAAAAATCTCTCTTCTGCATTTTCCCCTCTTTATTTATTTAGGTATTTATGAAATTTTTCTCCAAATTTGACCAAACCTCACCAATCTTTTCTGCTCCTCTGGAAACCATGAAATGTGTTACTGATCAAAAAGCAGCATGCAGAACCCCTCGAGTCCTGTGTGTCAGTCACGTAGGAGACAGAGCAGAAATAGAAAACACATGGTTTATAAATCAGTCCTTTGCTACCTAATGAGGAGAGAAGAGTGAAAAATTATTCAGTTGTGCGGGATGTCTCATCTGCCTTAGTGATGGTTGAACATGCAACACTTCTGGTGGATGAAGGTTGGTTGAAAAAAGCTCTTTTTGTCATCTGCTTAAAGGAACTTATGGCCAAGAGGCAAAAGAGGTGATTTGCCTTGTGCCCAAGTCTTTGGGCTCCCAATTTACCACATTATGGTGTATCCTCAAACACAGAAGGTCATAGCTTCCCCTTTTCTCAGATCTCTGTGCTTCCCCAGGTTATGGTGGCTAGTGGTGATGGACCGTCAAGTCACGTGAGATTTCCTTATAAGAAGGTACCCCTCCTCTCCATGAAACTTAGGGGTAGGAAAGAAAAACTTTGACAAAATGCTGCAGGCAAAAGATCTGCAACCCACCTGGTGGCCTGACCAAGACCCAAGCCATGACGGCATCCACATTCATGTGAACAGCTGCTAACTGTGAATGGTTTGGAACTGTGAAAATTTGGGGCAGAGCATCTCAAAATATGTGTAGGGGAGGATGACGCTTGAGCAGTGGGCTTTGAATAGAGATTAAATTTGGTCTGTGGAAAAATAAGAACATCACCTTCAATATGTGATGGAAAAAGGGAAAACTAAAGTCATACTAAGCAAATGAAGTAATTGATATAAAAACTTTAACTTGACTTTTATATCAAGAGTTTTTCCAGGATGTCCATTTGTGACAGAACCTTTTCAAGGGTGGTCCAACCTGCCATAGGTGACCCTGCTGGAGTAGGGGGGTTTGACTAGATGATCTCCAGAGGTCCTTTGCAATGCCTACCGTGCTGGGATTCTGTGATCCTCTGCTATACCATGGAAAGCTCTTTTTTTCCTTTTTCCCTGGAAATTTTGGTGGAAAAGTGGGGAAAAAACATTCTGTGTAAAAGCAACTGGGTGAGCTGCCAGTGAATAACAACTGTGCACAGAGGGGAATCATGGATGTCGGACTTTGTACAAGAGATGTCTCAGCCAGGTGGGAAGATATCTTGGTTGTTTAACTACAGTACTGCATGGACATCAACCTGTCCTGCTGATGCTAGTGAGGGTATGGACACTGACAAAGCAAAAAAATTAAGGAGGTAAGGTTTCTTCTAGCTCTGATGCAACAGAATTAGACTAGATAAAAGGCAACCTGAGAGTAGATCAGCCCCATCACTTCTGTGCCATAAATACGACTTCTGTAAGATCTGGCTGCAAGGTTTGGCCTTGTTCTGTTTCATTTCTTTCTCTTCTGAGCATCACTGGGAAGTTTGAATATCCTTTTAATTCTGAAAGTCTTCTAATTTTAAATAAGGGATTAAAAAATGATGTTTTGGTTTTTTTTCTTTACTAGCATCAAAAGGGAAATAACTTTGAGGTTCAGGGTCTTGGCTGCTGCATATAGCCAGGAATAGGCATGATGTGAGCAGGGTAGAGGAAGCCTGTCGGGGAGGACTGGTGTGGGTAGGACAGAAGAATCATCACCATCATGTCCAGCATGGGCAGGCTTATGGGAGCAAAGACCTCTAGCAAGGTTTGTGGAGGGCTGATCCTGTCTCGGGACAGAGGGCCATACAAGGTGCTTCTCCAGTGGCTATTTGATGTGATTCTATGATTTTTATGATGCTATGATTTTTCTGCAGGTAGTTGTATGGATTTTGGACACTGGAAATTCACACTTCCATCAGGTCACCAGAAAGGTGTCTGTTTTAAAATGTTTACGTTTCTCCTCATTAGTTCTCTTCTTTGCATGTGAGAATTATAGAATCATGGAATTTTTTTTTGTTTGGAAAAGTCCTTTAAGATCATCGAGTCCAACTGTTAACCCAGCAGAAGAAGAAGAAAAAGATAAAAAAAAAAAGTCAGTGTCTCCTTCCAAAGAGGCTTTTCCTAACTGCATCCAGACAAAATCTCTTTGTAGTCCTTGCTAAAAGAATATCCCCCAGTTACCATCAGCTGAAGCCACTGCTGCATTTTCATCCCAGTCCCTCGAGACAACCCTTCAATGCCCACAGGATTCAGCAATAAATTACAGTAGTGAAACAAGAGGGAGCCTGTCACCACCCTGCACCAGGGGTGGCCTGGTACCTGGGACTACAGAAGGTGCCTGTGTTCGAGTGTCACCCCAAACATGGTGACATGTTTAGGATGGTGAACTGGGGAAAAGGGACAGCCTGTCTCTTGGAAAGCAGAGACCCCACAAGCGGGCAGTGCAACTTGAGCAATCAGTCCAGGAGCTAGCATGGGATGGGGGCTACAAGGGGGTTGAGATGCAGCCACCTAATTTTGAAGGGTGGAAGAACAAACCCTAATATTGCTTATTTATGAGACGTTGCCTCAGAGAGCTCAAGAAGTCGAAGTGTTCCAAATGGAGGCTGGTGGGTCACTTATAATGCATCAGCATCTTCCAGGAGCAGCAGTTCAGTGCATTAAATAAGCTTTTAATCTGCTAAAGGAATGGAAACAAGGAGGCTCAGGTGGTAAATCTGGATATTCATGCTTAACAGGGAAAGATGAAACAGCCCCAGACCATGAATACAACATCTGGAAGGACTGAGCTGCTCAGCTTTCACAGCAGCAATTTAGGAAAGCAGCCTTGGGAGCCAGTGGGTGGCCACTCTTGGTGGTTTCAGATCAAAGCCAGAGTCCCCTCTGCAGCAGACACCTTAACAGGAACACTTTTGCTCCAGTGCAAACTAAATAAAATGCAACGGGAGTAGGTGCAGCTGCAGAGGGAGGCTGTGCAATGGGCCACCAGTGTAGGTGTGAGGGTGTAGGGTCACCCTGCTAGGCTGTGGGTCATCTGGAAGGAGGCTGACACTTTTTCTGATCCCTCTCCGCATCCTGCGGAGTGGTGGATCCTAGAGGTCTTTGTTACGGGCAAGTTTAAGAGTTCATGAGCATTTACCGCATGGGCTGGACCTATGGTCTTACAGGGAACTGTAGAAGGTAGCAGAGACAAGACAGGTCATGTAGAGACCTGCAAAGATATTGGAGAACATCTGGGCACTGACATATCAAAACAGAGTGGAAACCAACTGCCAGATAGACCCTACTAGGTTGGGTGAGATTACAGCGTGTGCTTTCAGGCTGGGGAAGTGGGGGCAGATGGAGCCCATATGGAGTGATCTGGGAGCTGCAAATGAGAGACTTTCTGTCTTTTTTAGTGACATTTTTTCACATGCTTTGTCAGTGGTCTCCCTCCATCTGCTTTCATCCCTGGGCTGTTTCTTCATGATTTATGAGTAAGCAAATTGCAGAAGGGCATTCCTTGCCTGGGCTTCTTGACTCTGGGTCTCATGGCCATGAGATGCCTGGAGGAAACAGAGGAGGCACAAGGCTGAAGGGATGTGCCCCAGGTGACATGCAGGGGCACAGCCAAGGCATCCTAGATATCAAAAAACATCCCTGGGATGCAATAGGCAGACCACGCCATATCTAAACCTTTTTATTTTCACTTCTTGCTTCTGAGCTGCTTGAACCATGGCCATTGCTGGAAGGGTCTCTGCAACAGCCCGGCTGCAGCTGTTGGGTTTCCCCACTGTCAGCACTAGGAGCATGTCTCAAATCAGAAGCAGGTTTCTGTCTGGAGCTGACACGCTATCACCCTGTTTCCTAAGATGACTTGTCAGCCACTAGCTTATTTCTAAGCCTTTGCTACACCTCATGGTAGCTCCTCCTTCCTACCTCAGTGGTGGATGTCAAGCAGCTTTCTAAAAAAAGCAACTTCCCTTTTCATAGGAATAGGAAGTGAAGCTCTCTTAGCAAAGAGAGGTCAGGTACCTCAGATGCACTCTCCACCAAAAGATGAGCCTCTGCCCTAAAGCTCAAAGCCCTCCATCTAACCCTAAATCTGTTCTCCCCTTCCTCAGGCCCAGCTTGACCACCTCAATCTCTCTCCCCTGCTTTCTGCTGGAGGAGAAATGAGCAAGCAAAATGCAAGCTGGCCAGTGAGAAGTTTGACAAGTCTGCAAGAGCTTCCTCATTTCTGTATCTCCTTGGCATGCAAATGGCAGGCCTGACTACAGCACACCTGGCTGAGGGGTCATGGGTGGGTCCTGCTTGTCTTCAGGGTCACCCTGTGCTGCTTGCTCTAGGTTAGGAAGCATGATGTGACCCTCCCCAAGCATTTACAGACCTCTGCTTAAGGCTTAGGCATCCTTGCAGCCCTCCATGGTGTTTTCTTCCTTTGTCAGGAGCACAGAAGAGTTGCAGAGCCAGGGCTGATTTCCATGCCCTTCATCTTGTGGGAGTTTACTGGGGAGGGCACTTCACTGCCCCAGAGGCAGTGCTGGGGCATCAGGCACGTGCATCCTGCAGCACCTGGTCCCATCACACACAGCCTCGTGTCCTCAGCCAGCCTTGTCTTGTCTTTGGGTCTTATGGCTGCTAAAGGTTCTCTGCCTTGACCTCAGCTTAGATCTACTCCGTGAAGCCTTTTCTCGTGTAAACAGCATCACCAGTGTGTGGGCGACCTTTAGGTTGCGCAGATGTCAGCTTGTGTTTGTCCTTTTCAAGTGAAAGCAGATGATTTGCAAACTACGTGAGGTCATTCCAGCCTCAAGTTGTCTGAGACCAAGAGTCCCTTCCCTCCTGCTGCTCTGTATAACACAAAAATGACATCACACAATTACCCACAGAAGTTTACACGGTGGTTTTTGGGGGCCTCATCTCTGCAACAGCTTAAGCAAGCATGTTGAAGACACCCTGGAGAAGCCAGATCTTTGTGTACCCATCGGGAGGCCTCAGGAGTCTGCAGAAAAAAAACAAAACCCTGCTTCTTATACAACATTCATCTCCTAAGACAGAGGTGTATATTGAACATATTGAACATGCTGAGGCAGAATGAGAAAGTCACTTCCTCAGACTCACCCACAAGTCCCTGACCAGGTCTTAATTCGTTAGACCATGCTGCTATGGTTGAGTAGGTTCATAGAGGGTTGGGACTCACTGGAACAAGATGCATTTCATCTGAAAAAGGTCTATTTTATTTTTAAAAGGAAAGATCATTGCAAAGCCAGTTTGTTCAGCTGTTTCCTAACATTTGGTGGTTTGCATAGTGGCAACACCAGCCATTCACATTGTATTCACGTTGTAGCTGGTTTTAATGACAGCTGTTAATAGCTGGGTTTGGTGTCTGGATTGTCTTTGGGTTTCTCGCCTTCCTCACTGATTATTTTCACTGGCCACGTTGCCTGGGAAGTGCAACTCCCCCCCCAGATGATAATTTTTTATATTCAAAATAGAGCAAGGAATCCTTGGGGGAAAGGAAAGAATCAGTTCTGACACAAAGACCTGATTAAAAAAAGAAAGCCCATTAACAGCGTTTGCAAAAATCAGGCTACTCCTGCAATCTGGGGGTGTAACATTCAAAGCGATCGGTCCCACGGATGGTGTGGACGAGGTGGGAGCCAGAAGTCTCTAACAGAAATTCCGCAAGGGCCCTCAGCCCCATGGAGCATCTGTCATGGATCGGACCAGTGGTGCGTCCATCCACGGATCGTGTCTCCAGGAGCAGCAGCGTAGGAAGCAGGCAAGTAGGGAACATCCACCACCCAGCCACATTCCCCTGAGGGTGGGGAGAAGCCCAGCACGTTTTTCTCGGTCCTCTTCCTCTTCTCCATCCCTCCACAAGATGCCCCCCTTCCCCACGCTCTTTCCCTTCCCCAAGATCTTGGGGTAGAGAGATGATGGGAGAACTACCCTGTGGTTGCTAAGATCCAACCCCGAGGGATGGTTTGTGGGGATGATCTTTTTTGGTTTACTGCAAAAGGAGAGGAGGACCTGCCCTGTCCACCCAGGACTTGGGGTGGGGGCTAGAGAGAGGGATATGTGTGTGGGGAAGACTGGCTGGAGCTGGGAAGAGCTGTGACGAGTAGAAGGTCTCTGGCATCCAGTAGCTATTTCTGACATGGCTTTCCAAGCAGTTGGAGGTATTGAGGTGGGGAACTCGAGCTGTAAATCTTTCCTTAGAAACCTTTGCCTCATCTGAGCATGGTGGGAGGAAGCACCATTCCCAATGAGACCTGACTGAAGAAGGAGGTCTCTGACAGCACTGCATGCCTGAGCACCAGCCTGAAACCAGTTTCATTGCTCCTCTTGGGACATAGCTAATGGGTCCTACAAAATGCTGTCTTCTTGCTAAGAAAAGGCATCCTCTGGGTTGCAGGGCCTTTTCCAGGGCAGGAATGTGAGTGACCACATGTTGAGGTGGGGAGGAGCACCCCATCCATCTGCTCATGTTCCCAGGGCTGTGAGGGCCAGAACCTCCCCCAATCTCTACAGACTGCCATGATGAGTCCTCAAAGTATTGTGAAGCAAAGCAACAGGGATTCTGGGCAAGCAAGCATGACTTGTGCCCACTTCCACAGGACTTAATTGTTAGATAGGGGTGAGCTGCAGAGAGGATTTCACCCTGCTGTGCTCCAGCTCACCCATGGCCCATCCACAAGCCTGGTCCACATCTGAGCTGCACAATGGATAGAACTGAGTTGAAATTTGGGGTGAAATTCCAGCCACTGCAGAAACTGTTGTCGAGCAATGCAATTTCATGATAAAACCGCTTATACCTGAAAAACCCCAGAGGTACCCAAAGACATGTGCCTGCTTCTCCTGTCCCCATCCTCTTCCTCCTCCTTCACTCCAGTGCATCCCACCTCCCTGGCAACCCCAGGAGAAGTCTCACCTGGAGGATGAGCTCATGAGGAAAGCATGTTTAAGGGAGGTGGGATAAGCAGTCTGCCCTCCTGCTCTCCTCCTGCATTGGGACCCTGAGCCCTGGCTCTGCTTCCTGGCCTGCAGCCTCTTGCAGCTCAGCCGAGCATCTGCCAGGTTCCAGCAGGGCGCAGTGCTCAATGTAAGCAGCCATTTTTCCACCAGACAGATGTTTTGATTAATGAATGACCACTCTGGCAACAGGCAGCAGGCAGCTGCTTTCTACTTCTGGAGAGAGCAAGAAGCTTTTTTTTTTCCCCCCCTTGTCAAGAAGCTTTTTGCATCTGCTTAAACTCAGGGTCCTGGAAATCTGTGCTCTCCCATCCCCCAGACTCACATACAGACTTCTCTGGAGCGTCCCAGCTCTTCAGAAAGGCCTGAAACAGCCAGATTTTCTGCTTGTGCCAGGTTCACCTGCAAAGCATATCCAAAGAAAGGCAGTAGATTCAGGACAGACTTGAGCTGCAGTGAAAACAGAAAGCTGTCAAGGACTGCAACAAGGGATTTCAGAATAAGCCAATGGGCTCCAAACTCCTTTCTGCAACATGTACCCCTCACTGAGGGGTAAATGGCAGGAGCACATTGCTCCTGAGTTTGTTCTCGGGCTACCCTGGGCTTAGGGGTTGGACAAGATGACCTTTAAGGGTCTCTTCTAACCCAAACCATTCTATGGTTCTATGGTTCTATGGTTCTATGATT
This sequence comes from Ceryle rudis, assembly GCA_033439905.1. NCBI lineage: Eukaryota > Metazoa > Chordata > Aves > Coraciiformes > Cerylidae > Ceryle > Ceryle rudis. The sequence goes on along the minus strand of JAAGNO010003096.1, from coordinate 4,744 downwards.
CTATCATCCTTTGTTTCTATGATGCTATGGTTCTATGGTTCTATGATTCTATGGTTCTATCATTCTATGGTTCTGTGGTTCTGTGGTTCTATGGTTCTTTGTTTCTATGATTCTATGGTTCTATGATTCTATGGTTCTATGATTCTATGATTCTACGGTTCTATGATTCTATGGCATTGCCAGCACCAGTTTGGCCACACTGGCTGTGCTCAAGAGTGGGACCTGCAGCAGCACCAGCAATAGCACCTCACTAGCATTAAGCCTGGATAATCCTGGGGGGTGCCCTTCATGCTCCCTCAAAGACCTTTTATATGGGCCAGAGTGTTTAAAAGAGACCAAGGTCCAACAAGGAGCAGGACTGGATGGGATCTGAACATTGCCAGTAGGATATTTTCAGTTCTACAGTAAAGATGCAGCAGGCAAGCCAGACATCAGCTTCATTCCCCAGCAAAGCCCACGATGCTTCTTTCTCTGGGCTCTTCATGAGGACTTTCTGCATTGATGTAATCCCTTCACATGCAGCCTAGTCCTACTGAGCAGCAACTTTTGCCTATGAAACTCCCCCTTGATGTTGGAGACCCAGCACTGTGCGTATCATAACAGGAGGTCTCACTGCCCTCCTACTTGCTGGGAGAGGTCTTCAGCAAGACTCTGGCCACTGTCCTCTAGGACAGTGGCCATAGCCTCAACCCTCTGCCTCCGAGAGAGACCTTCTGTATGGTCAGTGCAGTTTATAGCACAGCACACTTGCTTGTAGCTTTCTTCTAACCACCTCCTAGCAACAAAGCTGATAATCATTCAATAAAAAAAAAAGATAATAAGAACCTGACCAAACCCCAGAAAAAGTAGAAAACAGATACAGTAGAAACTGCTTCAGCAGCAAATCTTATTTTCTATTTAAGTAGCTGATCTCACCAAGGTCTTCACTAATACTCCATTTTTGTGTTTTGCAAAGCAATCTGAGGCTGCCAGGTAGGGAAATGTACTGAAGAGCTATTTTATTGAGAAGAAAAAAAAAAAAAAAAAGAATTTAATGCCTCTGGGTTGTGCTTAGAACTGGGGAATTTTTTTTTTTTTTACTTTTTTTGCTCCTCACTGATGCAAAAATGCAAATCTGACATACTTAAATCATTGTATCTTGATTCAGCTGACTTCAGCAATTCTTTCTGAAAGGGGGAGGATTTCCAAAGAGAAATTCATCATTTAAACCCCTTCATAATTGGCTATATCTGCATTTTAAAATCATTATTTCAGGGTTGTTTTTTTTATACCATTTCCTTTTAAAATGCATTTTCTTAAAAATATCATTCCGAAGTTTAAAAATGAAGTGAAATATCTAATCTTGGTGAACCATGAATACACTTTGTTGGAACCACCCTACTAACCTGAATGGTAAGGGAACTCATTTCGTGATTTCACTGGGCTTGGGGGCATTTTTTGGAGCTGCCGTCACAGTGAAACACTACTGGCCTGCTTCGGTCTTAACCCGTTTTTCCATGGCACAGTTTCATGCCGTGAGGCAAATGATGAACCAAGACTTCTGCTTTTCTGCTAGATTCTGTCTTGGTTTTTTTCCCTGCACTCACCCAGGCAATCCCAAGGCCATTTCTCTGTGTCATCCACATCCCTGGTGCAGTAGACATTGCTGCATTCACATCAGAAAGAACCTCTGAACTCTCTTGCTCTGATAGCGGAAATCAGCCAACCGCAGTAGATGGTGTGCCCATGGTGTAGGGCTGCTTACGGTAAAGATGAGATGGGTAGATGCTTGCAGTGCCTGGTTTAGCCCAGGTACCTCTAGCCAACCCTTTGATCTGCTGCAAAAAAAATGGAGTAAGTGCATCCAGCATCTCCAGCGCCTGCAGTTCGACACTGTCCTGTTTGCTTTAGCCCAGCCTGGGCACTCAAAACATGACAAGCACAGGGACAAGGCAGGTCTGCAAATACTGTGGTCAACAAAGACTTGTGTCTACCTCTGCTGGACCTTGGACCCCCTGGAGTTCCAAGTTCAGCTTTACGTGTTGTTCCTGTAGGGTGTGTTCTCCAACTCTCTTTGAAGATGGACAGGTGATAGGACGTTTATAGACTCACAAAATCATAGAGTTCTTTGGGTTGAAGGGACCTTTAAAGGTCATCCAGTGCAACCCCCTGCACTGAGCAGGGACATTTGCAACTAGAGCAGCTTGCTCAGAGCCCTGGCCAACCTCACCTGCAATGGTTCCAGACATGGACCATCCACCACCTCTCTGGGCAACCTGGGCCAGGGTGTCACCATCCTAACTGTAAAAGAGTTTCTTCCCTGTGTCTAGTCCAAAACTTCCTCTTTTAGAATCATAGAATCAGAATGGTTTTAGTTTCACACCATCCCCCCTTGTCCTGTCACAACTGGCCCTGCTCAAAAGTCTGTCCCCATCCTTCTGACAGGCCCCTGGAAGTCCTGAAAGGCCCCCAGAAGGTCTCCCGAGAGCCTTCTCTTCTCCAGGCTGAACCTCCCCAGCTCTCTCAGCCTCATGTCCCCGCAGAGGGGTTCCAGCCCTCCCATTATTACTGTGCTCTCCTGTAGTCACATCCTCTCCTCTCCACCACAAAGATGTTGTCCAAATGCTGGCGGAAACATTGCTGGAGCAGGGCCTTGTGGTAGGATCTTCAGAAGACCTCCCCTTGGCCCCTTGTTGCAGGAACACCTGGACCTGCACCCAGCTCTCCATAGCCAAAATGTCACTCAGATGACCCTCTGAAAGTTTCTAAAACAACCTTCTGTCATCCTGCAACATGGGTCACACAGCATGTTTCAGAGGCCCTGTACAAGCCTCCAGTGCTCCTGTGACCTTCTCATCTGCCCCACACATTCAGAGCTGGATTAGTGTCTATTGGCTTCTTCAACAAAGGTTTTCTTGACTCTCCAAGGAAGATTTCTGTGTCATATATTTTATTCAAAACTTATCAGCAGCTAAGCTGGAAGATTCTTTGCTAAAACTTCTCAAGAATATGGAAAAATACTGTGCTGCCTTAAAACTTCTGGTTCTGTTCTGATTGGTTTAAAGAGAACCTGTTTTATAAATATCAGGGGTTTTGAGCTTGAGTAGAGTTAAAGAAACAAGATTTCCCACTCTCAGTTATTAAATACAAACAAACATTTTTAGATGAGAAAAACTGTAAAGTCACAAAAGGAAAATTTTCATGCTTTTCTGAGTTACTGTTTTCTCCCCATTCACAAAAGGAAAATTTCATGCTTTTCTGAGTTAGTTTCCTCCCCACTGCTCTTTTCTGTTGAAAAAAAAAAAATTAAAAAGGCTGGGAGAGCTACTATCTGTTGCTCTTCTCAATTTTATTTATTTATTTTTGTGAAGCTAGTTAAAAAAAAAAAAAACAAAACCGAAAACGTTAACCAGAAGCAGAAACACTGCAGAACAACGTACATTCAACTCAGGCATGGTTTGTTGGTTTGTTTGTTGGGTATTTTTGTGGGTTTTGTTTGTTTGTTTTGGTTGGTTGGTTGTTCATTTTCTTTTGGTTGTTTTTTTGGTGTGTTTTGTTTGTTTGCTTGTTTTGTTTTTTTGTTGTTTTTTTCTCTTTTTTTTTTCTTGTTTTATTTTCTTTTTGCTTGTTGCTTTGGTTTTGGTTTTGGAAAAGAAAAGAAAAAACAAATTACTTTTTTTTAAAAAAAATGAAACCTCCTCCATCGGTGAGCTGGGATCTCACCATCAGTTCTCTCCCCGTCTGGCAGCAACTGTCTGCGGTGCTATTTGGGATTTTGCGTAACACGTGCCGGCATGAAGCATGGTCATGTCGGCTGCCACAGGCTGCAGAGGCAACCTGGAGACCATGGCCGGTGGATTTTGTAGGGACTGTTGAACACCCAGAGCTGTGCTAACGTCTACTGTGTGTGGGTGGGACTGAGTGATCTTTTTGGGAGATTTTTCACCGGCTCCATTTCCCACTCGTGCTGAGACGTATTCACTTCTCTGTGCTGCTTTGCACAGATGTGTCTACGATGCTCACTTTGTGCAGAGACATGTTTCCAGTCTCAGCACGGTGCAGAAAGGGTTGTAGTGTCCCCATGGGCATTGTGAGGAGATGAGCAGGTTAGGGCATAGTCAGCACTCCTCTCAAACCCTGTCAGAGGAGTCGTGATGGCTACAAGCCCCTAATGGGACTTGATGAGGTCAACCTTCCTCCACGTCCTTTTCCACTCTGCCCCACCAGATCAGCCAGATGAGACATCAATATTCTTATGAGATCATCCTGGTAACACAACTGGTAGGCAAAGAATATTGCTGACTCCTGCTGTATCACACATTCTCTAACTCTGCTGAAGAGGCAGCAAATGATAGAATCATAGACTCACAGATTCATTGAATCATAGAATTGTTTGGGTTGGAAAGGACCTTTAAAGTTCATCTAGTCCAACTCCCCTGCACTGAGCAGGGACATCTGCAACTAGAGCAGGGTGCCCAGAGCCCCAGACAACCTCACGTGCAATGGGGCCAGGGCTCTCACCATCCTCAGTATAAAAAATTTCTTCCTTCTCTCCAGTCTAAATCTCCCTCTTTTAGTTTAAACCCATCCCCCCTTGTCCTGGCCCAACAGGCCCTGCTCAAAAGTCTGTCCCCATCTTTCTTATAGGTCCCCTTTATGTATGGAAAGGCCCCCAGAAGGTCTCCCCAGATGGAGCCTTCTCCTGTGCAGGCTGAACCCCCCCAGCTCTCCCAGCCTGGCCTCCCAGCAGAGGGGTTCCAGCCCT